>JAOXJP010229075.1:0-11010 GCA_025762735.1 Platanus orientalis | reverse complement strand
ATCAACATATGTGCATTTAAGTGATCCTATGTGTGTACAGAACTTATGTGACATGTGTTAACATTCTAAGTGTGACATGTGTATAGTAATATGTGTATCATGGTGCGGGGTGTTACAGTTGAGTTGGTCAAGACCAACAACAAGTTAAAGAAGTTAAACAATGAATTGATTGAAAAATCAAAGTCCTTGGAAATTTCCTTCTCAACTTCAAACAAAGGAGATTGAAAAATAAAATGAACTAACTATGTTTCTTAAGGCCAAAGAGGAATAAATAAAAAGGTTAAACAATTAGACAAGAGGCTAGGTGAGGCAAAATCTTTTGTCAATATAGAAAAAGAAAATAAAAAATTAGAAAAAAAATTCTAGTTGAGGAAATTGGAAATTACCAAATTAACAAACAAAACTCTTGAACTTAAACAAAATGCCTAATCTTTAGAAGAAAACAAAAAGAGTTTAGACCTCACATGCTCCAAGCTCAATGTAAGAAATAATGAGTTATTCAAACAAGTCAAGGAACTTGAGGAGCACAAAAAGAAGTCTATTAACTCCCTTGTCCAAGATAGTGAAAAAATGTTGACAAATGGCAAAGAAAGTGGTAAGAGAAGAGGATTGAGATTTAGCTTAAGAAATATCCAACCTTCTATAACAAGGCCAAAGAATGCCGGTGTAAATGACAAAGAAAGGCCAAAGTCTCTCTCCAAGAACCACCACAAAGAAGACATATAGTGGAAGTCATCATTGTACTTTCAAAGGAAAAGTTCCTATCCACTAAGAAAGAAGAAAAGAAATGCATATCCAATCAAAAGGCTATGCCTCAACCTCTAAGGATCTTGCTTCTAGAAGACCACCAATTACATGCCACTATTGCAGGCTAATTGGTAATATAAGGGTTAAGTGCAAAAAGAGGCAAAGGGACTTGAGCTCCCCAAGGCTCCAAGAGTCTAAAAGGAAGAATGACAAGGGAATACTTCCAAAAGACACAAAATGATAAGAAACTAAAAAGGAAAAATTGATTTCAAAGGAGTAAGAATGATAACCTAGGACCCAAGAAGAAAATGGTCTAACTCAAACAAATCAAGACCAAACAAATTTGGGTAAAAAAGACTTGGGTTAAGAGAGATGAGATCTCATCCTATCTATGAGAGAGAGCATGTCAAGATGCTATCTTGATTTCAACCATCTGACTTGTAAGAGGTCACTAGTATAAAGGACTTCAAATGGTCTGGATTAGATCAAATCCCTACAATAGGATTTTTAAATGCATATGTTGTAAATTCTATGAGTATGAAAATACATGGGTTAATAGACTAGGGCTTGGCATATTCAAGTTAGAGTCTACGAGGTTCTTGTGTTTGTTGTGCATGAAAATCACCTTCGAAGACTAAGAAAGCTCCAAGGAAGCAAGATGGGATTATGTAAGGACTAAAGCAACATGTTCACATCATCCGCGTCCTTCCACATCTACAAGAGGTAAAAATGGTAAGTTTATGTTTAGAGACCCTCAGGGGCCCCTAGTACACCTCCCATATGGTTGGAGAATGTCATAGAGGCATTCTATAAGAAACCAGGGAAGGTGGAGCGCTCCAAGGTGGTGGAGTGCTTCAACCAAATTGATAGTAGCATATTGGCCAATTTAGAGTGCTCCAAAGTGAGTTGGATCACTCTAACTCCAAAATGGAGCACTCTAGAGAGTCTTAGGTTTTTCCAACCTGTAGACTTTGCTCCCATTCAAGCACTCTGAAATTGGTGGAACACTCCACTGTGGAGCACTCTAATCCTGTTGGAGGCTCCAAATTGGGTGGAACTCTTCAAATTTGAAATAAACATTCTGGATGTATTCCCTAGTTTAGATGATCCTATCCAACGGTTGTGGTGAGCCATGACTTGTATAAAAGAACATTTTTTCTTCTTCTAAACCTAAGGATTTAAGAGTTTTGCAGAGGGAAAAAGAGAGGTTTTTGGGCATTCTCGAGCCCTAAAAGCTCTATCCTCTCTCCACACATTCACTCAAGCTGCAAGCATCTAGAGGAAAAGAAGAGAGTTGGTTCTCTCTTGTGAGCTAGAAGGCTCCTTTACAAGAGAAGAGAGGAGGAAGGTCAATGATGGTTGGCTCTTCACTCCCAAACATACAAACTCCTAACCTCAAGGTTGAGATAAAGCTTTAGCTACATATTTTGGAGTTTTCTTTCATTGTAGATAGTCTTGTGGTTGGTTTTACATATTGCTTACTTAGACCACTTAGAGAACTCATCTCCATGGGATTTTTCCTTTGTTGTGCTTCACTTATGTTTGCCTTCATAGAGGCTTACCTAGTTGTGTGATTACTTATGTTTATTGGTCTTCATTATAGGCATTCACACACTCCCTTTGCTTAGGTAGAAACCAAACTATATTGGTATATGCGGATATTGAGAGCGACTCTCTACATTGGGACTTTGGTTCCCTCACTTGACCATATTGGGAAATTTGGCTATTGAGAGCCACATTATACTTATGGACATCGATTTCCTTACTTGGATCAAAATTATCATATTTGATTATTGAGAACCATTTTGATATTCTATACCTTGCACCCTTATATCAATGGTCAAAGATGCCGTGTGACAAATTATAAGACCTTGGCTTAGAAACAACTAAGGCCGTGTTTTCTAGAGTCACCAAGAACATACTTTAAGGTTTACTCATTCCTTGTAATCATTATGATGGATTAATAAAATCGAGTAGTTCAAAGTGGACGTAGGCCCCCCGTGTGACCGGACCACTATATATCTTGTGTTGTGGTGTGTGATCTTTGTGTGATTATCAATTTATATTTTCATACTTGCAAAAATTGGCATTTTAGAACCAAACACATTAATTGAGTTAAATTAAAATTGAACATTAACATTTAACTGACTAAAATTAAAATTTAGGTAAAAATAATTAAGAAAATTTAATTAAATCCTATTCACCCCCTAGGATTATTACACGTAGAATTTCAGGATTGAAGTAATCCTAAAAGAAATGATCTTCAAAAGATCAAAAGGCAAGCATGCGTAGAATCACATTGGGCTAATCATATCCACATACTTGGAGTCCATTGCTTAAATCCAATTCCATGACTAAACTTTAAAAGCATATGAAAATCGGTTTATGAAAAACTTGTATGTGACTTTTCATGATCCTTTTTTCTTACTTTCCTACATTTAGATCATGTTAGGATTGCTCATATTAGCATATCTAGATACATATCTATATTTCTCAGTTACTATGACACACCATGAGCATGTATTCCTAGTTTGGCACATCTATTGACTACTCTTAGTGATCTTTAGCATACTTGCATATCATTTAGATCACTAGTGACATATTGGACTTGTTTAGCACAACTTTATAAGTCACTCATGCTCTATTGATCTATCATGAATATGCATACTCATTGGCACATATCACTAGCTATTATGGATGGACAGTTGCACTTAATAGGAATATCTCTATTGGTCATGGTTTTTGGATCCATAGTTCACTTATGGATCCTACACACTTTGGACCTATCTTACTCAATTAGTCATTCTCTTCTCCTATTCCCCTTGCCAATTCATGACAAAAAGGGGGAGAGGGATATGGTAATGCACCATAAGTGTGGGATATCACTTAAGGGGAGTGACATCATTTAGGGGGAGTACATGTTAAAAAATTGAACATTAAGTATGTACTAGCATCACTCTCATATTTTACCTATACTTAGCATATAAGAAAGGTATGTGTTTAGTGTGATGTAAGTCAGCAGGTCTGACAAGCCTAAGGACTAAAGGGGGAGCTTTAAAGATATATTTTATTTTGAATCTCATGCATTGTGTCCTATAGTCCTATAATTAAAAAAATGATGTAATCTTTAGTTTTGGGTTTTGTTATGGAATTGACAAAGGGGGATATTGTTATGTCATGTTGTATTATCAATTCCATTCCAAATGTCTAGGTGGCATATAGGTTATGAGTGTTTAATGTAAATGTGTTGAGAGCCTATGAGTGCCAAGTTTGAAGACCCCATCACTAAGATAGGGAAGTGATCCAAGTGCATCAAGTCAAGTTCAATGATAAGGACCCTCAAGGACTACCGCCAAAGATCTCTGCCACATCTCCCAACTGAGTCGGAAAGGTAAATCAAAGGTAAAAAAAAATATAGGCGTTATATGGTTGCTTAAAATAAACTCCCAAGACCATGGTAGGCCCTAAGACCAAGTAGAAAAACTAATTAGTGTCCAACTAAGATGACTAAAGTGCTCTCTTAGAGCCAAGAATCTATAAAAGGGAAAGTCAGAAAAATGGGAATGGTGAGTCCTCATAAGACCTCGTGAGCGCTCGTGCTTGGGTATTGTGAGCCCTCTCATGGTCACACAATTGCTCAGCTTGAGCAAACAAAAAACTTCTAGTTTCTGAAAATTCAGGCCATGGAACCCGCAAGCACTCAAGGATACCCCGAGCGCTCGCATCTAGGCACCTCAAGTGCTAACGAGTCAGGGTGAGTGCTTGTGGTCCCAATGGTCAGAATTCCAACCATTGGTTTTCGACCGTTGGTGAGCTTGGGACGCTTGGTTTGCCTTTATAAATCTTGAGACTTGTCTCAAATGGAAAATAACTCCTACTAATATTCCTCTATGTTAAAATAATCATTCCACTCTTAAAAATCATTTGAAAACCCTCTTTACATAAAGTATTATTGATCTAAGATAGGAAAATATTTAAACAGGAGTGTGAAAGTCTTGAAAGCAAAAGATAGGAATATTCATTATCCAAGACTTGAAGAAAAGCCCTTGAATCTATTAAGGTGCCTTAGAGAGGAAGAGCCCTACTTGGGAAATCTTCTTGAGAAGCTCTCTACACTTGAAGACCATAGTCACATTTTCCTATTGAGAGGTTGAGCACCACTGTCAAAAAACTAAATTCCATCACTTGAGGATGTCCATCAAAGACACCCGATGAAAAAGCTTTTGTTAAAGACATTGGGAGTAAGATTAGGGGTCCGTTGAAGACTCTGGACTCGTGGACACTTGTCGGAGACACTAAATGCAAAGTGACCTCTATCGAAGCCACTAAAGGTAAGATTGTGGTTGATTTCCTTTGTAATACTTATGAGTAACTATTAATAAAAATCAACACACCCTCGGAGCAAGCTTTGAAAGTTGACATAGGCTAGTGTGCCGAACCACTATACATCTTATGTCATTGTGGTTGCATTTGTGTTTGATCATTAATTTTCATACCATAATTAGGCACAAGCATCTAGGCCTTAGTTATTTTGTGAATTGGTTTAATCTATTATCTTGAGAAATATATTGAATTTGGAATTCATCATTTATTGATCACTTTAGGACTCCACTCACAATATTGAACTTCAATGATCATATTGTGGGGGAACTATAATTAATTTGAACTAGGGAAACAATTAAATTAAAAAGAATTGAAAAGTGTAGGATCTTATTCACCCCCTCTAGGATAAACCAGTATAGAAGTTCAATCAACTCCTTTGTTCGTCCTTGGCAACCCACTAACAAAATTTATAGAAACATGCTCCCATTTCCATTCCTGTATCTCCAATGGTTGCAACAAACTTGCTAGATTTTGATGTTTAACTCTCACCATTTGACAAATCAAACATTTAGACATAAATTTTGTAATCTCCCATTTTATGTTGTCCCACTAATAAAGTTTTTTTATATCCTTGTACATCTTTATGCTCACGAGGGTGATCAGAATAAACTGCTCCATGTGCTTTTTCCATTATTTCTCTTTTTAGCATTACACCCTTTAGAACACATAGTCTCTCACCATACCAAAAAGAATCAACTGGCCGAACTTTAAAATCCATTCTTTATCCCTTCTTCATTTCTTCCATAATCCTCATCAACCGACGATGGGAACTTTGATATGTCTTCACCTTCTCATTAATTAGTTTGACTACTGTGTATGTGAGCACCTGAAGAGGTGCTGCATGACTTCATCCTACCTCGTGCATAGATTTTGCAGATCCACTGGTGGAGGGGCATTGAGCGATGGGGGTTTTACCTCCTAGATGTGAATAGGGATGTCTTCTAGGGTTTTATGTGGGTTTTGAGTCATCACTAGTCAATGAGTTGTGACTGGACACTTTTTCTAGGTACTCCAAGAGGTATCCCTAAAAGCAACTAAGCACAGTCTAACCAAAGTTCAAGCATGGGGTCCAGAGGTTCAGTTATGATTAGGGAAGATATTAGGTACCCCAATAGCATATACTACATATGGTTCCATACTAATCCCGTCATCTCAAATCAAGAATAAATGGTGGTTTCTTGTGCTCTTGTGAGTGTACTACTTGTGGAACACCCTGTATCCCACTTAAAAGGGTAAAATTGTAATTTTATCATATAAAGGTAAAGTTTTCACTTCACATATTTATATAGACCTTAGAATGGTTTAAGAACCCATTGAACCAAGTTAGAAGTGTAAGACTCAAGTTAAGTCTTGGACTTATCAAGTTTAAGAGTTATCCTGATTACGTATTTGAAGTAACTTCACAGAACTACTGACACCAATCCTAAGTGAATTAGAGTAAAAATCATATACCTATATAAATATTTATGAGCCTACTTTCTAACCCATCGAACGGTGTGTGATTATGAGCATCCTAGAAAAAGTTATGACAATTCTCTCACAAGGAGTCAGTGTTGACAAGCCCATAGATTTGGCGTAACTTCTCAAGTATAATGACACAAATACCGAGTGAATTGAAGGATGATATATACCTTGTTGGAAAGGTCTTGAAGTCTAGTTTCAACACAATAAATAGATATCTATTTTGAGTTTTCTAGAGCGAGTTATGGGCATTTTAGTGCGAAGTGGTAAAAGCTGAGAAAACTTGTCCATTTGGATCAATCCAAGATCAATCTAGGATTAAACTAGGACCTCTCTAGTCTCAAAAAAATGTACATAAGTGTGGATCAATCTAAACAGCCCAAATTATGACTTTTTGATAAAAACTTGATTTTTTTTCCCTCTAATTCAACCCCAAACCCTATAAATATAATAAGGAAACCGTAATACCCCCATTTTACACCAAAAAAGGGGAGAGGAAGAGGGAGAAAAGGAAAAACAAGGAAAATGCTAGGGTTTAAAGGATTTTTAGGGGATTTTTGAAGAACAAATTTAGGAATAAAGTTGTGATTCAATAAAGAGGTAAGAAATTATATGATATATTGTTTTTACTTAGGTTCTTAGTTATCAAAAGATATTGATCTCATTTTTTAAAGTTTTTATAAGTTTCACACAAGTTTTGAATGAGTTTCCATTAAAGAACTTTTTAAGAATGTAAAGATTGAATTTTTACAAAGAAAATTAATTGTTTTCCATAATTATAGGAATGATTTCAAAATCCCATAAAGTATAGACTATCATAGTTATCAAGGTATATGAAAATTTGAATTGAATAAGATAGTTTTAATAAAATACTATCAGTATTGAAAGTATTGATAAAGTTTCATTGTTATAAGGTTATAGATATTGAAAAGCTATTGTATTGATATGAAAATTGTGATAGAGGTCATTTTTAAGGTATTGTATAAACTATTATAGAATTTCTATAAAAAGTTCCATAGAAAGTGCTTACATGGTTAAGCAAACTCCATTGGTTTTGAATTAGTATTGTATTGTATCGAATATGATAGAGACTACATTATTATAGTATAGAATGTAAAGAAGTAATTGTATTTAGTTAAAATCGATAAAGAGTTAAAGTAATGCATATGTATGATGTGAATAGCCTTTTTACTGAGGGTTATAAATGGTTATCACATGGCTCTTCTCACTGGAGATAAAATTGGTGAATCAAGTGGCTCTTCTCACCGGAAATAAAATTGGTGAATCAAGTGACTCCTCTCACCGAAGATAAAATTGGTGAATCACGTGGCTCTTGTACTAGAGATAAAATAGATGTATCATGTGGCTCTTTTCACTAGAGATAAAACGGTAATATTAACATCGCATTGTATTGCATTGCCATTAGCTCATCTATGCATGAGATTTGAATATATCGTATCGTATTGTCATTGTTATAATATTGTTTACATGTATAAACATTGTCATTGAATTGTTATAGTAATTTCTTTATAGTGTTAGATGTTAATTAATATAGAATTATTAAGGAAATGTTAAGAAAGATTTGTGAAGAATGCTACTTGTTCAAAGGTAATTTTACAATACAGATTAAAGTAAACTAGAATTAAAAAAATAATAGTTTAAAGATAGTATTTTGCATTTTTATTGTCTCATCTCCATTCTACTATCGTTTTACTGTTTTTATCATATCGTGCAAGTCTTGACTTTACTTTTGTATAGCATTGCATTTTTTCTACTGGGTTTTCCAAACTCACTCAATACTACATAGGAAACGAAGAGAAAGAAGAGTTAGAGAAGGAATAAAGAGGATGCTTAGAGGATTGTAACTCTTAGTTACTGAAATGGAGAGATGATTAGTTTATTGTTTTAGACTTTAGTTTAGACATTGTTATTGATTCAAGAGATGTAATAGTTAGTTGATTTCAATTTCAACACTTTAGTATGAGATTGTTATATCTTTCAACATGGCTTGAATGGTGGTTACAGAATTATATTTCAGATTCATTATGGATCTTATATGAATATAGTTGAGGTGTTAGCTTACTATTCTCCTATGATTGATTGAATGTGATGAATGGATTGAGCTTGTGGTAATGCATATCAGTACAAAAAGAAAATTTATGAACAAAAATTGGTTTAAAAAGTGTGAATGATAAGGAAAAAAGAAAAAAATTACATGCAATTGTAATACCTAAATATATGAATAAATGATGTCGTGTCTTGAAATTTGTGTCCTTTGGATATGGGTTTCAAGTCGCCACAATAATCGCCGAGGCAAAGCATTCCACGGTGAAGTTGAGCATTCCCTATGAAGTCATGATCACTATCCTTCTTGCATCATGTGATGTGAGATTCCATGAGGATGCACGAGTACTCAAGCAAGGTGTGCAAATTGACCAGACTTTGGCCGCACGCATAGAGCGAACCCATGAGCTCTTTGATGTGTGAGCAGCTACCATAGCCACAACACCACAGGCCCCACCAACTGTAGCACAGGGTGGTGTTAACCACAAAGAGGCACCTCCCACTCCCTAGCAGGCCAGAGATGTCCCTGGCCCTTCTTAGGCCCCCATGGAGGGTGATTTCAGGGCGACCCTTCCAAATGAGAGCAGCCCTCTCTACTACATGGTCCTGTACATGTCATAGATTATCAAGAACATGGACAAGCTAGCCTAGAAAATGAACACTATGGACAAGCATCTAGTGTGGATCGAGAAGCACTAAGACCCCACAACTCGTGTCCCTCCAACTATACCTATCGAGCTATACAATGAGTCAGAGTCCAATAACGTAGTTTCCTGAGTAGACCCTAGGTTGTTGTCCATAGCTACTCTTATATAGGGTTTTACTTTTACTACTCTGTAATGGGACTAGGTCCCCTCTCATGTACTTCTTGACTATATATATATATATATATATGAGAGTTATTTTTTGTAATACATGTTTCCATGTTCATATTCTATTTTTATATGCATTTTTCCATGACAAAAAGGGGGAGAAGTATTACACAAAGATAGGGGAGAGTAGTTCAATAGTGTTGGATTTAGGGGTAGAAATCTAATTATTTTGAGTGATCAAACTAAAATGTAAAAAGTTTTTGCTCAAAAGAAAAATGAAGTGAACGAAGAATATTAAAACTAATGAATTAATTAATTTGTGCTCATTGGCTCATATTTCATATTTTCTTGCACAATTATGCACTTGTAGTCTTGTTATATGTTAGGCATATCATTTTCTTATCATGATCACTCATCTATCATATGTCTGCTTGTGTGTGTACTTCTATTTCACATTTGATTGTGCTAATATTGGCTTAAGGAAGGTATATATTGTCAAATGTGTTTCAAGATTATCATGACGAGCACACGGTATTGAGAAAAGAGCAAGTAAGTGGAGATTTCGTGCTTTCACTTAGGGGGAGTGTTAAAGCCTTCACACTAAAGACATTATGGTGGCACATTTCTATAGAGTCCTGTATTTTTATTTCTTATCATTTTGTACTTCATCTATGTATTTTAAGTTTTGTCATGGAATTTCAAAAGAGGGAGATTGTAAATCCATATGTTTAACTTCCATGAGTAGGAAATTACATGGGTTGATAGACTAGGCGATGACATGTTCATGCTAGAGTCTAAGAGGTTCATATGTCCACTATGTGTGAAGATCACTTTCAAAAACTAAGAATGTTCTAAGGAAGCAAGTCAGGATCATACGAGGAACAGAGTGACATGTTCACATCATCCGCGTCCTTCTACATCCGTAAAGGTAAGTGAGCATAATTCTTACTTATAGAGACCCTCAAGAACCCCAAGACCACCTCCCATATGGTTAAAGATGGGCTTAGAGTCAATCCGCACAAAAACAAGGAGAGTGGAGCGTTCCAAAGGTGGTGGACTGCTCCAAAATGGATATGAAGTGCTCCAACAAAACAGATAAATTATCCTGACAGTTTGGAGCACTCCAAAGTAGAGTTGGAGCGCTCTGAAATTGCTCTAAAGTAATCCTAGAGGGGATGAATAGGATTTCTCAATTAATTAGCCCCTTTTTAAATTTCTCATATGGTTGTTATTAATCTCTTTTTAAATTAGCCTAATGGTGTGTGTGTGTGTGTGCTTCAATGTGTCTACTCAAGTATAATGTCAAATATATGCTAGGTAAGAGTAGTAGAGAGCATAAAGATAAAGAGACAAGCAATCACACAATACAACCTACCACAAGAGATTTATAGTGGTTCGGCACTTGAGCCTACATCAACTCTTATAAAGCTCACTACCAAGCTTAGATGTATTTCATTTAAGTACTATTACAACAACAACAACAACAACAACAACAACAACAAACAGCCTTATCCCAACTATTTGGGGTCGGCTACATGAATCC
>JAOXJP010229074.1:0-11010 GCA_025762735.1 Platanus orientalis | reverse complement strand
AACAAAGTTATACAATAGTTTTTGTAGCACATATCTAACTTATGCATACATACTCCAAAAAAAATTAATTATATAAACATATGTTTTATCATTTTTAAAAAAGAAATTATATTAATTATTTTATAAATAGAAATTAAAAAATTTTGTTACTAAAAAGGTTTTAAGTGGTGTTATTATTTTTAGTCTAGAATTAGGGTTGAGCATGGGCTCGGACTTGCCCGGCCCGGCTCAGCCCGAAAATTTGGTCCAAATAGCCCGACCCAACCTAGGCCTGATAAGGGCCCGGGCCCAAGTTAAAGGCCCGAACCTTTATTAGGGTCAAGCTTGGGCTTACCTTAGCCCAACCCAAGGCTTGGCCCGAAGCCCGAACTAATATATACAAGTATATATATGTGCATGTGTGTGTGTGTGTGTGTGTAAAGAAATGTTATTTGGTGAAAAAGTGTATGTAGTGTACGTGGTGAATTATAAGCTGACACGTGTTGTGTTGAGGGTTAAAAACGTTCAAAAAACAATTGAGATGAAAAGTAGGTGTCAAAAAAGAGACATCAAATTCAAAAATACATCATATATAATTACATATAAAAAATTAACAAACTTGAATCAATAGCTTAGTTGGTTAAAGGGTTTATTTGAGTAGGTTATGAGTTCAAATCTCATCTATACCATTTGTTTTTCGAAAAATTTATAGGCCATGGGCTGGCCCGAGCTCGGCCCAAAGCCCGATAAAATAACTAGGGCCGGGCTTGAGCTCAAAGTTTGTAAAAATGTTCAGGCCTAAGCCCGAAATTACTATATAGGGCCAAGCCCCGGGCCTACCCCGGCCCGGCTCGAGCCCGGCCCATGCACACCCCTGGTTGTTGAGGAATGTTACTTTCACCTAGGAGTAGATTTTTTTTTTTTTTATGGTAACATTGTGTCATCCTTTGCTCATTCCTTTCAGCTAGTTTCATATTAGGTTCAGTCTACACTATTTTCATCATGTGAAAATTTCATTTATATTGTAAATAAGACTTTACCACATTATGACTTATGTGTAAAAATTAAGATGTTATTTCACTATTCTCTCTTTTGTTGGAATATAATACATCATCTTAGGAAATGATAGATTAGAACACTTAATTCAGTTTCATTATTATTTTGTGGTGGTTTTGATAATATTGTGGGCATTGAAATAAGTGTATGATTTTGGATGCATACCTTGTTATGCTGGTCATCATATCACTTACATCAAAACAATAATAGGGTTGATTGTTCTTTGCTTAAATGTATTTTGTAATCACACATTCATTAAGTCACTCTTCATTCATGTGTATCTAGTTCTTGTAATAACTTCACTTAATTTTCATTCATTGATTAATTTTCTTTATGCAAATCTGATAAATTGATTGGTTCTTTTTTAATTAAACTTGAGAATTGACATTTTTTTCAACATACTTTAACTAAATTTTTTTTTTACTACTTGGCATACTAATCTCAGAAGGATTCATTCTTTTGATAATTAATGTATCTACTCAATTTCACTTCTTTTGGAGACTTGTATTCAATTTTGCCATTTATGGATATTTCTTATTGATTGCTCTCATATATAAAATGAATGTCATTAAATGATATTAGCCTCAATTGTTTCCTTGGTGGTGTAAGAAGCAGTAAAAAGGTATGTTTAACAACTTTGCTCCTTTTAATTTATTTTATTTAGTAGATGATTTATCTAATTACAAATCATGTTAAATGCAAGAGATATCCAAAATGCGAAACCACCTCGATCTTGATCATTGTTGCAGAGCTAAACTACTCTTAGTTTTGCAGGTCCAAGTTTCAAACTCTCATTATGGTGACTACTTACTTTTCCATTAATGTCTTATTATGATTTTGAGACATTTAATATATGATGATTTATTTTAGCTCATGTATATTTATAATGGTGATGAAGTGAAGCTGATGAAGATGGATATAGAGTTGTCAGGTGGACAACGATGATGTTGTGGGTGTATGATAAATATTTGGAGTGTTTTTCTTGACATGTCGACTATCAGGTTATTGAAGAAAGTGACATGGGGATCACTATTCATCTCCAAGGGTCCATATTACAGCCATTATGCTGCTGAAATTTCGGCGAAAATGACATGTAGATTCCTTGCTTAATCTCAATAAAATGAGATAAAAAAACAATAGATGAGATAAATAAATAATATATCAAATGACCATTAGACTGTAATGGGTTTAAAGTACGAAACCGCAAAAGTGGATGAGGTGGGGTGCCTAACACCTTCTCTAACTCATAAATGAACAACTTACCTAGGAATCTTTAGGAGTTGACCAGTTTAAGTGTGGAATCAGACATTTCAAACCATTTTCAAAACTTAAACTGATGTCCAGTCACATCATTAAAAAGACTGGTGGAGACTCCAAAACATTGTGGGATTTTCCTACAATAATTAAGTCCCTTTCAAAAGGGACTTACCCGTCGTGCAAAAATCGAGGCCCACAGCTACAACACTAAATTTCATGTGCCTTAAGACTAAAACATTGATGTATAAATTACCTAGCTTTGGGGGCTGATTTATTATTTAGATGGTGGGGACTTTCACAACAAACCTTCCTAGGAAGGTTCGTTAATTGCTGTTGCCATTGTCATCGTAAAGAACCTCTTATTAGCCCTTGTTTCACAAATTGTAAACCAAGTAATTATGCATAATCTAAGAAAAGAGGAGAGGAGAGTGAGACCTTTCATTGAATATATTGGCTAGAATTTACAGCCATTGTTACATGCCTAATACTCTTTGTATTAATATACATTAAAAGCAACTTGCTTGAGCTTGTGATATCTTCTTTGAATCCCGCAAATTTTAATGGACTTGTAATCTTCAATAGAGTGGAGAAGCATGAACGTGAAAATACTTGAAACTTGGAAAGTATATGGACACCTGTTACAATGTGCAGAGTTTGCTTGGGAAGTTTAAGAACTCATAAGTTATAGAGAAGAAAGAGAAGAGTATGCTGAAAAGCCTACTTGAAATGTGGAGTGAGAGGCTTTTATAGAGTGAATGTACAAATTGAAGAAGTTGTGCATGTACTGGGTTTTGTCATTAGTATCCTAGATGTTTAAGAAGTCTAAAAACACCTTGGTCTTGATTCCCAATGATTTAAATATCATTTTATATCAATTTTGGGTTCTGCCTTTTTTCATTCAAGATAAAGGGTCATGATTTACTAATTACGATTGAGAGTAATCAATCACAACTAGCGTATTTTAGTTGCGATTAAGGGGTATTTTGATAAATTCTCTTGAATCGCAATTTTTTTTTTGTGTCAACACTAGCAATCCATGACAAGTGGGCTTCCAAAATTCTATGCTAGGAACTTAGGTGTCAATGCTTAGTGAGTCTTAAAGAAATATCTTATCTCTTATCCAATAAATGGACTCTTATCTTTAATCAATAAGTCATGGTAATAGAAGAGTTGAGTCAATAAGTCATGGTTGTAGGAGAGTTGTTGAGTCTTAAGGAGAGTAAGGATGTTAGTGTTAATTTAAATTATTAATTCCATAGAGTGTAAAATACATGGAGTGCTAGATTAGGCATGGCATGAGCACATTGCATATCTTAGTCATGTCTATAATAATCAAGTGTCCTTGGTCCCCAAGAAGGAATACTAGTTCCAAGCACTTAAAACCATGGATGGATCCGTCCCTAAGTTGCTAAGATTCGAAGACTTGAAGACCCAAACTTCATCAAGCTCAAGGAAGGTTTGTAAGGGTAAAAACAATGCTACACATAGGTTAAATGGACCTTAATTCCCTTACAAAGGTCAATCGACCATTCTCATGTCTTTGGCATAGACCTACAAGGGTTAGGAATCAATTAAGTCAAAATGGCAGAAAAATTAGGGGAGTCGGATCGATCTATGGGGTGTTAAATCAATCCACACTTAGTGGATTGATCTACTACTTACCGGATCAATCTAGCAAGGCTCAGGTGTCTCTGACTAAGACACTAGATCAATCCAGGATGCCAGATCGATCTGTGTGGATCAATCTGACATAGCTGGATTGATCCATAATCCCAAAAATTTAAAACAAATTACATATCAATGCCTGCAATTTTTTGACTGTTGGGAGAGATGCTATATCAAGGGTGCACGACTGAGCTCGTCCCCTATAAGTATAAGATAAGTTCAAATGAGCTCTTTAACACACTCAACACACTTGAATACAAAAGAAAAGAAGAAGCTAAGGCATTTACTCCTCCCAACTACCAAAGGTTCACTCTTATGAGCATTTATTGAAGATCAAAGAACCTTGAAGTACTTCCCTAACACTCTACATTTGAAAGCAATAAGAGGGAAGTGATGAGAAGGGTTTACTCCTAAGTAAACCCTTATGAGAAGCTCCAAGAAGCAAAGAGGCACTCTTGAAAGCTTGGTGGAATCCATAAACACACTTGCTCAACAAAGGAGCAACCACCTTCATGTGCATCAAGCAATACACAAGCCTTGTGAGGTAAATTGTATTGATTTCAATATTTTATATTGAGACCTTAGCACCTGCTAGAGACAAGGAGTGTAGACCATAGCACTACCACTGGAGACACCGGTAGTATAGACCATACCCACCGGAGACACTGGGTATTGCTACTCCCGCCGGAGACACTAAGAGTATAGCTTGCCTTTGCAAGTAGATAGGTTTTAGAATTTTAATCTTGATTGTAAAGTAATTCAATCTAAATAAAATTTGATAGCTCGATAATGAGCTTTGAAAGTGGATGTAGGCCCGACTGCTGAATCACTATAAATATAGTGTTGTGTGTGAATTGTCTCCTCTCTCTATTCTTCATGGCATGTGTAGCATTCATTATATGATCCTTCAATTTATAAGTAAATAAGTAAATTAAAGAAATTGGAAGATTAATTTGAAAATTTTCATTGCATTGCATTGGTTATTAAAGCAATTGAATTAGATCATTGAGTGCATTAATTTCCAAGAATTATCATAATATCTAAAATTGGAAAATTAAGTGGGGGGTTGATCAAAAGAATTTTTGTAAATCCTATTCACCCCTTCTAAGATTAAAATTGGACTTTCAATTTGTATCAGAGTAAGACTGCTCATAAAGGGTCTAACCACTGGAGTAGAAAGATCAAAATTCCTAGAGTAGAAAATGTCAAAAAGGCAAACCCGGAAGAAGCATACTCAACTACGAAACCACCATTCTTTGATGGGAGTAATTATCCCTATTGAAAATTTTGGATGAGTACATTCCTTTAAGCCATGGACTTGTCAGTATGGATGTTAATCCAACATGGTTAGAAAAGACCTCTTACACTGGAGGAAGAATGGGAAGACACCTAAACGAAGACACACACTGCAAATTACAAAGCATTGAATGTCATATTTTGTGCCACTTGTCAAAGTGAGTTTAGGAGAATCTACTCACTTACCTCGGCCAAGGAAGCATGAGATTTACTAGAAGTAACCCATGAAGGAACTAGTGCGATAAAGAAGTCAAAACTTCAAATGCTTACCACCAAGTTCGAGGAATTTAGGATGGAAGAAGATGAATAATTCATCGACTTCTATATTAAGCTATAAGACCTTGTGAACTCCAAGGCAGGTCTTGGAGATCCTCTTAAATCGGATGCCATAGTTAGAAAGATACTTAAATCTCTCCTGGAAAGGTTTAGACCCAAAGTCACCGCTATAGAGGAAAGTAAAGACATAAACACCTTGATAGTGGAAGAACTTGTAGGGTCACTACAAACCTTAGAAATGACACTTAATCCAAGTGCCAAAAAGAAGGGAATAGCTCTCAAGGTAGAAAAACTATCTAGCCCGAATGAAAACTCGGATGATGAAGAAGCATTCATCATAGAAGGCTTTAGAAAATTATACAAGAAAAATGTCAAAAACTTTAGAAGAAAATTTTCTACTTGAAATCCCAAGGGTTCATTAAGGAGAAAAGAGGTCTCTAAGGATGAAGTCATTTGCTATGAATGAAAAGGGCATGATCACTTTGCCTCAAATTGTGCCAACAAAAAATCAAAATCTAAAGGCAAATACAAGAAGGCAATGGCAACCACTTGGAACAACGACACTGATGACTCGGGAGAAGAGTCATCAAGCAATAGAAAGGAATCTTCATAAAGTGTTGTTGCATTTGTAGCTTTCATCAATGATTTTAACAATGAGTCAAGTAGTGAAAGTAAAGATGAAGTGAGCTTTAAGAAGCCTTTGACAAGCTCTTTGAAGAAAGCTCCTCATTAGGAAAAATAGTCACTCAACTTAGAAAAGAAAATAAATAATTATCTCTTAAATAAGGTAAGAAGAGTGACGACTACTTGAAATATGTGGAGTTACTTGAAACTAACTCTAATCTTTTAGATGAGAACCTTAGTCTTAGAGAAACAATCAAACAATTGAAGTCTAATTCTATAGGTTCCACGTTAGAAAAAGAGAATCAAGTCCTTAAGCAAAAAATAAACTCTTTGGACTCAAGACTCAAAGATCTAGGATTAATTCTTAATGTAGAAAAATAAAATAGAAAAGTAGAAAAGAGAAAACTCATTGAAGAAAAATAAATCCTAGTGAAGAAGGTTCTAGAAGTAGAAAATCAAAGAAATGCTGATACAAGTAAATCTAGAACACTTGAATTAGAAGAAAATGTAAAAATCCTTGAAATTGAAAAGATTGAAGCATATGAGGATATACTTGATCTTGAAGGACAAGTTAACAACTTAAATGATAGAAACAAAGGGTTGAATTTAACCTGTGCTCAATTGACTAGGATGTCTCTCAACTATCTCAAGCAAATTAAAGAGCTTGAGGAAGATAAGAGAAAGTCAATTTATATGCTTACCCAAGGAAACTTTAAATTTGAAAAGATGCTAACCAAGGGTAAAAAGAGTGTTGATAGAAGTGAACTTGGATATAACTCTTCAAGCACTTCAACTCACAACAAGAGTCAACCAAGTGTTTGTTTTTGAAAGGCAAAGAGAAGTCTCAAGTCCTTACTCAACCTCTTAAGCAAAATCCTTAGACAAGTGGTGAGAGACAACACCAAAAAGGAAAGAAGCTTATCACGTATAAAGAGCAAGTCTCATCCCAAAACTTCAAGAGAGTTCGAAACAAGAAAATGGGACAAGTACTTTATCAAAAGTAAAGAACTTTTAACAATAGAGAAAACACTTCCTATAAAAGAAAGGTCATAAACACATCTCAAGCTTCAACCTCGAAATCTAAGGTGTATTATGGTAGAAAACCAAATTCCTCTTTCATGAGTAATGTTTCTATCTACAATGAAAAAAGAAGAAGGAATTCTTGGAAAAACAAGTTCCAACTTCCAACATCTAGAATTCCACCAATCACATGCTACTATTGCGGGTTAGTGGATCATGTGAAAATAGATTGTAGAAAAAAGTTAAATGACTTAAAAGCTCAATCTTATCAACAAAATAGAAAGAGGCTAAACGAGATAAATCTTAGGAAAAGACCCTACTTTCAAAAGATTGAACAAGAAAACCTAGAAAAGAAGAAGAAATTGACTTAGTCCAAAATAATGGAACAAAATTAGTTTAGGTATAAAATGGTGAATTAAAATGTCTTGTTGTCCACACCGCTATTAAAGCGGGCAATGCATCACATTGGTACTTAGATAGTGGTTGCTTAAGACATCTGATGAGAGACAAATCTCTTTTCTCACAATATGTTCCCAGAAGAGAAGGAAGTGCAACTTTTGGTGATGGGAATACTGTCAAGATAATGAGTAGAGGTATTGTTGAAATACCTGGAGTTCCAACACTAAAAGATGTGATATTTGTGGATGGCCTAAAACATAACCTTCTAAGTATAAGTTAAATTTGTGACTTAGGATATGATGTTGGCTTCACAAAAGATGGTTGCCACATAGAAGACAAAGGATTTGTTGCCAAAGGTATACGTACAGGTGACAATTGTTATATCTTTAAAGATGGTAGACCAAACACATGCCTCATCACACAAAAGGATGAGACAAGCCTATGACCAAAAAGGCTTGGACATGTAAACTATAGGAACTTGTCTAAACTAAGTAGGAAAGACTTAGTTCTTAGTATACCCAAACTAGATAGACAAGAAAGCTTAATTTGTGGTGATTGTCAATATGAGAAACAAGTTAGAGCTTCCCATAAGAAAGTTATCGAGATTGGCACCACAAGACCATTAGAGCTAATCCATATGGATTTAGCTGAACCGATAAGAACCGAAAGCCTTAGTGGAAAAAGGTATTGTATGGTCATGATAGATGATTTCTCTAGATACATGTGGGTATCATTTCTAAGGGAGGAATCCAAGGCATTTGATGAGTTCAAAAATCTTTGCATAAGATTGCAAACAGAAAAAAAAAAAAAAAAAAAAAAAAAAAAAAAAAAAAAAAACTCACCATTGAGAGAATTCGTAGTGATCATGGAGGAGAGTTTGAAAATAGTAAATTTGTAAATTTTTGCAATGAATGTGGATCAAACACAAATTCTCCACACCCAAAACACCCCAACAAAATGGGGTAGTGGAAAAAAAGAATATGACTTTACAAGACATGGTCACCGTCATGCTCTCTAGTAAATACCTTCCCAAAAGGTTTTGGGCCGAGGCCATAAACACCGCTTGCTATATAAGCAATAAGGTGTATTTGAGGCCGAGTACTTCAAAGACACTATATGAAATATAAAATGACAAAAAGTCAAATTTGAAGTATTTTAAAGTGTTTGGAAGCACTTGTATATTTTAAGAGAAAGAGAAAACCTAGGCAAGTTTGATTCTAAAAGTGATGATGAAGGGATCTTCCTTGGGTATTCCTCTAGAAGCAAAGCTTATAAAGTATCAATCAAAAGAACTTCTAGCATGAAAGAGTTTATAAATGTCATCATAAATGACCAACTAAAGACTCAAGCAAACATGGAAGAAGAGGAAACAACAAACCCTTAAGAGAAACATAAGTTCCTAGAAAATGTTACCTCCCATGACTCCGAGAGTGAGTTCAAGGAAACAAATGAGGAGGAAGTAAGTCATCCCAAAGAAAAAAGAATATCTAAATGACACTCTTCCAATGACATTATTGGAGATCCTGAAGAAGGTATTAAAACAAGAAGACAAATAGAAAATATTAGTAATTATATTTGTTTTACATCCAAAGTTGAACCTAGAAAGGTGAAATAAGCTCTCATGATCCAGATTGGATCATAGCCAAGCAAGAAGAGCTTAACCAATTCAATAGGAATGATGTTTGAAATCCAAACGACGAAAATGTAATTGGCACCAATTGGATTTTTATAAATAAGATGGATGAGCATGGAACTATAATGCGAAATAAAGCAAAGTTAATTGCTAAAGGTTATGCTTGAATGGAAGGAAAATTGAAGTTCTTCTTAGGACTTCAAATTAGGCAAACCAAGGATGGTATACTTGTAAATCAATCTAAATTTGTCAAAAATTTAAGCATTATAGGTTGATAAAGTGGAGGGTAAAAACTAATCAATTAAGGTAAATTTGGGCATGATCTAGTACATCCGGATCGATATAGATACCACCATATCAATCCACCATGATCGATCTGACACGCCCATTCCAGTAAGAAATGAACCGTCAGTTGGCTTAAAAAGGAAAAAGTTCCAATCTTTTCTCATTTCCCTCTTACTCACTCTCCTCTATTGTGTTTCCCTTAAGATTCCCTCTTGCCAAATCACCTCCAATGACTCCACCCAAAAGAAATGCCAACAAAGAGAAAGCCCTGGCAACCTCAAAGCTTCCAGTTCAAAAGCCTACAAGGCCACAAATTATTGATTATGGGTCATTTCTTAATGCCTCCTGCCTCTAGAACTACAAGCATTATTTCTTGAAGAGGCCGATAATAATAGAGTGCCATGTCCACGAGAAGACCCTCTTTGACATAATCATAGGGTACGAGCTCATTCATGGCATATGGGAATCCTTGATGACCATCAAGGGAGAGGTCCAAGAAGAAGCAGTACTGATGTTTTGGTCCAACATCCATGACTCTGACCTCGACACACTTGTCTTCCACACTGAGGTCTATGGTGTTCAGATGGACTTAGACCCCAGTGCTCTATCCACCCTTCTAGGGATAGACAGGCCCAATGGTTCCATTTTCTCCAGGGATCTCAACAAGGCCACCATTTCTGAGGTCTTTGGTCGTGAGAGCGTGACACTGTACAGGAAGCTTCAAGCCACTGAGTGCCTACTTGAAGTGCATCTTCTCAATCTGATATTCACATACAATTTGTTTCCGACGACGCATAACAATGACATGCCAGACTTGATAGTGTATGTCATCTATTCCCTCCCCACTGAGAATGAGGTAGATATTACAGCCATCATATGCCACATCATCATCTCAAAGGCATGCAACTCTAGCTCTTCCTAGCTATTTCCTTATGGTGTGATGATTACACACCTTTTAGAGGTTTGTGAGGTATCATTCCCCAAAGAGGCCACCACCCTGAAGTAGGGTGCTGAGATAAACTAGTCTACTATCTAGGGAATGCTTCGAGAGGGTACATGCTCGAAGAAGTGGAAGATGCCTTTTAAGGCTGGATCTTCCACCGCTTTAGCTAGCTCAACACCACCACCTCCCATGTACATGGAGGTCCCACCAGTGGTAGTCCCTCCACCACTAATAGCAAAACCAGCTGCTCCTCCTCCAGCTCTAGTTGCCCCACAAGGCGAGCCCCCGACACCCACCTATCTGAGAGGCCTTGGATAGTCTCGAGGTGTTGTCCGACTTCATTATTGGCCATCTAGAGAAGATGGCAAACAAGCTCAACAACATTGAGGTTCGTATAGAGCATTTGGAGTCTGTCGTGGCTCCCTAGCTCCCACATAATCTTAGTGTCCCACTAGATCTACGGACACAGAGTGACGAGGATGAGGATGTAGACGAGTGATTGTGAGGATGAGTGCTCTATTTTGAACATCCATCACTTTTTGTAATCCTTAATATATATATATATATATATATATAT
>JAOXJP010229073.1:0-11010 GCA_025762735.1 Platanus orientalis | reverse complement strand
CTTTATCTGCCCCCAACAAGACTGCGAGAGCTACCTTGTCCTCTATTAAAAGAACCGTGTTGAGATCGACCTTGAAACTCTTGGGGACGACCATGTAGATCCCAACATGTGTTATTTAAATGTCCAAACCATCCACAATGATCACATTTGAATTTATCCCGCTCATCCCCTGAAAAACTGCCTCTTCCATCTCGAAAATTGCTCCGACCACCACCACGGCCACGGGAGCCACCTCGACCACCACGTTGATTAGAAGAGAAAATGACTGATTTTTCTATGGAAGAAAGTATTATAGGATTCAACATGGCAGGACGATGATCCTCTTCTTCCTGTACATATGAGTACACTTCACTAAGAGATGGAAAATGATCTTTTCCCAGAATCTGTATCTAGATACCATCATAGTCAGAATTGAGACCGGCTAGAAAGTCAAACACTCGGGTCTCTTCAAGCTCTTTATGATACTCAACATCTTCAGAGCACTTGGGGCAGTAACTCTTGTAGTAATCAATTTCTTGCCACATCCCTTTAAGTGTAGAATAGTAGGAAGAAAGAGATCTATTGCCTGGACGAAAATGGGTGACCTTCTGTCGCAAATCATACATCTGGGCCTTATTGCCTTTCTTTGAATAAGTCTGAATCATGGAGTCCCAAATAGCTTTGACAGTTGGTAAGTACATAAATGTCTTAGAAATTTCCGGCTTTATGGAATGAAGTAACCAAGACATGATTACGACATTTTCCGCCTCCCATTTAGGAAAAGGAGAGCTAGGATCTGAAGCTTTAGTCACACTAGTCAGGTACCCGAGCTTCCCCTTACCAGTAATATAGATTTGTGCAGAGTGAAAAGGAAGTTACTGTCATCGAAACGTACTGTGGAAATAAGGGTGTTTAGATTGTCAGTTCTTGCTTCCAGCCCATAAGAAGGCTCAAATGTAATATTGCTTGTATCTAACATACTTGATACTGTAAACGGAGAAAATCACACTCCAACACAACTTCCATGACCACACAACCACACACACAAGTGAGGATGACACAAACACCAAGGAACACGTATGGGAGGCTTCAACTAGAGGCCTGGGAGGCAGAAACAGTCTCGAATCACCGTAACAACAAATCGCGACCACCAAAGACCGTAATCACACTCACATAGGGATTAACAACTCATAAAAGGTGATTGGAGAGATTAAATCTTATTTTTTAAGCAAAAAATGAAGAAAAATAGCCTAAAAAATCGTTAGGCGGTAGGGTGCCCAAACGAGACTTGTCACCGACGCTTCGATTCTCCACTAAACGATGCGAGACCACTTGGAAAAGATTCCTACAAAAAAAAACCCATATAGTAGAGATCATTGACTGAAATAACTCCCGAGACGATCAGATCGAACACTTTTATCAAATCTGGCCATTTTCATTTTTTTTCAAAAAATCGCCAAAAAAACTTAGATCTGATCACTGTAAAATCCCAAAAAAATCATGACAATTCTTGATAAATCACCACGATAAAAAACCCCAACTTTTGGGCTTCACCCGACGTACAGACCTGATACTGACGTCAACCGTACTTTTCTTCATCTTTTTTTGATGTGATCAGTTTTCAATCGTGACACTCTGATACCAAATTGGATATTTTGGGAGAGATAGAAAGGGGAAAAAGAAGAAGAAGATGAGAGGAAGAAAACGTAGGGAGAGCGTATGATACTCTCTCCCATACGATGTTGCTCTTTATTATATACTAGGGTACAATGAGATACAAAAATACCATTATACCCTCACACACACACTACATATATGCCTACAAAGTCAACATCATGTGGCCCACAACAGGTGCTGGTCAAGAGCCTTGGTTTCCCCAAGGTTTTAATACTTTAAGTTTTAGGAAATTTAAGTATTTAGAAGTCCTAGAGTTAGGAAAGTCTTGGGTCACAAGTCAGGTTTAGAAGTTTCTATTTTTAGAAGGTTTCTTATTTCTTTAGTGATGTAAGCCTGTATAAAGGCCCCTTACACAATTTCAATGATAGAGTGAATCATGGATTGATTTTGAAATTTGTTTATCCCTTGGGTGTTGTATCCCATTCAATCCTCTCCCCATTTTAGGGTAGTAGCCGTAGGCTGCCCATTCTATCTCATCTTCTTCTTCTTCTTCTCCAATCGTCTTCCTCTTTTCCCTCTCTTCTTCTACTTTTTATTCTTCTTCTTCTTCCCTGACTATATCTCCTTCCTATAAGTTTTTCATATCCTTGGTTTGAATCATCATTTAAAGTTGCAAATACAAGTGGTAGAATTCTGCAGAACTCAAAGCTTCAACAGTGATTTCAGGAGCTCCACATCAAATCGACTACTCCAAGTAGAGGTAATATTCGCTTTTTGTTCAGCAGATTTTGATGTTTATCTTAGCCCCTGTTTGATTCTAAAAACACTACTAGCAGTTTCATATTGAAACCTTATGTACTTCATACCTAATCTAAGCCTATCTTCTTCTTAACCAGAATTTTCTTGGTATTAAGACAGGTCAAAATCTCCTCCCTTATAACTCCCCTTTTCTTCACTTTTCTTTTAAGGTTTTACTCCCTTATGTGTCCCCTTATAAAACTCCAAACTCCTCTTGAGTTCCCTACTCCTTTGCTCACTTTTTTTTTCATAAAAATCCACTAGTTTATGTAATCTCTATTAAAGGAACTCTGAAGATCTAAAATTTTATAATTTGATAAATCAAATATTGTTAGAAGGTGTTGAAATTTCGAGCATAGATTCCTAATAGAGGTCAGAATCACCCTGAAAAGTGGCAGAATTTTCTGATGGATGACCAGGGGTATTTTGGTAATTTCACACATTCTGATGTGAAATTCCATAATTACCCTTTTGACCTTCCCCCTCCAACTCAATCTTCTTTCCTTCTTTCCATCTTCTAATTCCTCTAATCTGATTTCCTATTTCTCCTCTTAAATTTTCTTCCAAGTTTGCATTCTTTAGGGTGTTTTGAATTTCATATCTTGGTTTGTTTAAATCTGTTTAAGCTTACACATTTTAATTGGGCGGCCTACCTTTTTGTTTTGGTAAAAAAGAGATTTTATTTCATATCATACTTAGGGTAACAAAGTTCTAATATCGTCCTCAATTGTTTTCTGTAGCCAATTAGGTGAGGTTGAAATTGTCCAAATTGGTATATTTGAATTTTCAATCCCATGCATTGCTATGGTATGAGCTACTTTTTTACATAGCCTGTTAACATGTTTGAAAATTAAAACTGAAAAACATGGAAAAAGGTTTTTGCAATCAGCAATGCATAGTCTTATTTCTCTTGGGTAGTCCTCCAGGGTTCGTTCCAACGATTTGACAACTTCCATGGAATCTCGTTCCACAACCAGTTTAGTAATGCCGAGTGTCTGAGCTGTTCTTAAGGCAAGTAATGCCGTTTAAGCAAGATATATGAGCCTAGACTGTCCCACATCAGTTTGGCCTCAAAGCTTGCTACATCCTGCATCAATGTGTGTCATCTATTATGCCTATCGGATCGGAATCAGCAAACCACATTTTTTATCCCCTTCCAATTTGCGAGGGGGATATGATTCCATCTTCTGGGTCTATTTGACATCACCCTCGTTCTCCCTTTGAAGTCTGTGACTTACTTAAGTGATGGTATTCAATTCTGCTTGGAGGTATGCTCTAATTGTTGGTTTTGTGGACCATTTGGGAAAAGAGAAATAACAGAAAATTTCAAGGTAAAAAGCGTATTAGGGAGTTGATTGATTCCATCTTCGTGAGAGTGGCTATATGGGCATCTATGATTGATATTTTCCATGGATTTTTGATTGATTGCATGATCAGAGTCCCTATTTGAGATTGCTAGATCATTTTCATTTACGCAGATATTGACGACTTGGTCATCTCCTCAGGACTGTTTTCTCAAACTCAACGGGTGCTTTACAGCTTTTTGGGTAATCCGGGTTCATCCAATATCGGGGGCTTAGATCAGAAACAGCTTCGGAGTGTAAAACAATTTCGGGCAATAACAACTGAGATTTGAGCATTAATTTATGGATTGAAGTTGATTCATTCTCGTGGTTTACAGTGAGGGGTACTAGAAGGGGACATGGCCCTGGTGATAGGTTGGTTCATTTCAGGAAGTTAGGGCCATGGAGATTAACTCATCTTGTTAACAAGGTGCATTCTCTATTCTTTTTTTTCCGAACATCTCATTCCAACGGAATCCAAGAGAAGCAAATTCCATTGCAGATTGTTTGGCCAAGAGTGAGCAACGAGCGAAAGGATGTAGAATGGTGTATTACCCCTTGATAATTGTCCGTTTTGTTTCTTTGTTTCTCTTGGTTATAGGATAGGCTGTCAGTTGGGGTGTTTTATCCCTTTCTAGTTGTTTCATTTTTCTTTCTTTTAATGCATGATAGTTGTTTATTTTTATAAATAACACATTTTGTATAAAAAATGAAATAAGTAAGAAGCAATACAAGAAAGACTCATAATTAGAAGGGATGCGTAGTCCCTTGTACATTGATGATTGCCTCACCTTCCTCTCAGCTAGCTTATCTGTAGCTTCATTTTGATTTCTTGGGACAAGAGAGATTGAGAAATTCATATCTTGCACCAACTCTTTGGTTTCATGAATAATATGTGAGAGATGCCAAGGACCCAAGCTTTTCCTTTCTCCCTATTTAATTACAACAAATGAATTGCCCTCCACAAAGGCCTCGACTGCCTCCGAGCCACATCAGTAATGCTATCACCTCTGCTTTTGTGGAATCACATACCTCCACTGGACCACTGAGAGCAAGCACCAACTTACTTTCATTATCTCTTATGATGCCACTGAAACCTGTAGGCCTGGGATTCCATAAGGAGGAGCTATCATGACGCAGCGAAAGCAAGGACCAGATACAAGGGAATTTGGATTTAAGAGATTAAGGAATAAGAAGAGAGTATAAAACCACTTTAATTGTGCCATTAAAAAATACTTCTCTCCCTTCATTTACAATGACATTTGTTATATAATACCGCCTAACTATACTCGCAATCTTAGCTCTTAAAAGCTTCTAATCTCAGCCATACATTATAACTTAAGCTATCACATGACTTTATTTTAAATAAATTAAAATGATACAATTACCCATTATATTAATATCTAAAAATAAAGAAAATGAATCACCATAACCCATGTCAAACATTCTTCTTTTATTATTTGACCAGCTATGGTGTATAACCATACACCATAGTAGGATGCCCCTGGTTCAAAAAGATGTTTATGCATCGATTCCCGTGGGCTGGAGAGAACACAGATACCAACTGATAGATAATGAGATCCAAATAGTTCAATCCCTCTTCTGATACCCACGTGCTTTTACATTGTAGTTTTCCTAGCCTCTTGATAAGAATTCTCCTGTATTAATGGTCTCTACAGGAGCGAGCTTTCTTCATGTCCCATACCTCTTCAATTACTTTTCTTTGTTTGTTAGGTAATTGGCTCACCCAATCTTTAGCTAGGCTCATCATCAAATCCATTAAACCTGCAAAAATCAAATAAAGCAGATACATTGAACATGGGATTAATTTGTAGATCATCTAGTAGTTCCACCACATAAGCATTGGATTTAATTTTATTCACAATCTTGCAAGTCCCAATCTTCTTCGACTTTAGCTTTGGTAAGTTTCCTTGGGTAGTCATCCATTTTTAAATGCATAAAAACTTGATCATCTACACTAAACTCTTTGAATCGTCAATGTTGATCTGTCACATCCTTATATTGTTTGTTGTTGGTTCTAATTTGGTACGCACTTCATCATGAATTCTCTTAATATGTTCAGCACAGGCTTCTGCATCTTCACTCTTGCATCTTGAGGTCATGGAACAAGATCAGGTAAATGCTATGGTTTATGCCCATAAGCTTTTTCAAAAGGTATCTTCTTGTTGGTACGGTTAACTCAGTTATTATAAGAAAATTATCATAAAAGAAATCACCAGGAAATTCTATTTATGATAACATTGTATCCTATGTCTTTATATAGTCCCCAACTACACAACGAAACTGATTCCCAAGACTATGATTTACTTCTTCCATTTCCAAGAACATTGTTTATACCATAGTTGCAGACTTGCTACAAGGTGGGAAGCTAATTGATGGAGGATAAAAGGGGAGAGTGTTGCAAAGAACAAAATAATTATCCAGAAATTAAAATAACTGATTTTTGGACCAGGGGCAAAGCAAAATTGTAATTTTAGCAGATTTAGAAAAATTACAAAAACACCCCTGAAGGTGTTAGAAAAATATGAAGCTTTCCAGATCAGTAGTGCAGACCTCTACGAACCTAGGGTTAACATTTCGTGAAATTTGGATAAAATTAGGTGGATCAAACTTAAGAATTTCAGGAAATCAAAAAGATTCTTTAATGGAGGTTTGAATAAGTAGGGAGAAGGGGAATTACAAGGGAAAGATAGGGCTTTTGTAGGGGATCCTAAGGGGATCAAAACCTTTGAAGAAAGAGAAGAACGGGGGCTATGGGTGGTGCAATTTACATTTTTTTATAAACCCCAGAAAATTCTATTTTGAAGAAGAAAGTAGATTCCGGAATTTAATCAGAATAACAGAACGTTGAGGAACTTACTTGATAAAAACACCAGCTGGAATAACTTTATTTAGAGGGGGATGTCGTGTGATAGGAGAAGAGGGAAGTAGATTAGTTGGTGGTGTTGGTGGTGTGGGGGGGTGAGTGAGATCCATGAGTGCACTAGTAGTGCTATTGCTACAACCCACAATGGAACAAGAGAGGGGAGCCTAGAGGGAGGTGTCACCCTATGGGGAAAGAGAGAAGGGGCCACACCCACACCTTCGGAAACCACCCAATAACAAAACACTTTAATAATTTTCTTCACTGCATTAATTGAGGGAGGAGGTGCTTTTAAATAGGCTTACAACTTGTAAAATTTAGAAACTTACTAAAATCCTAAACTTGCTAACCAATTTTTCTAAAACACAACTTTCTAAAAACTTTACTTTTCTGAAATTTAAACCACTATAACATTCAAACTTGTTGCACAAATATTACTAAATCCTAAACTTACTAGAAGACACTATTCTTGCAACTCTTTGATAATCCTATCGTAATTTGGTCATAACTTTCCCAAATCACCTCGGATTTGCGCAATCTTGCTCTCGTAAAAAAGATAATTGAATAACCTCTCTAAAGACACCAAAATCAAGCTAAAAAGGAAAGTTTGAATCCTTGTAAACTTGGGCTAAAAGTAAGTATAGAATTACCACTCATAATAAAAAATCTAAACTACCCATGACACTATTGGCCTTGTTACAAAATTAACTCACCCTTAAACAATTAAAATAACCCATACATGATACAAGACTTGAACCTTGCTCTCTTGTGTGGTGGCACATACAAGAGTCTCTTCTTGTTGTTCACATTACTAATTCAATTCCAGATCCCCAAGTAGTGGGAAGCGTGTTTGCCATGATTAGGGAAGCCTCTAGAGAATCGACTGGGAAGCGATCAAAGAAGTGAAATTTAATTTTATTTAATGTAAACCTTATGTTATTGGCATTAAATAAAATATTGTCTATGAGCTTTAGTATTAATTTTTTTGTTTATAATATTAAATAAATAAATATTTTTATAAATCTTATGGTTTTTATACAAGGTCTCCAATAGTCTGAATGGTTTTTATACAAGGTCTTCTATAGTCTAAATGGTTTTTGTACAAGGTCTTCTATAGTCTAACTTGAAGATGCCTAATTACAACAACAACAAACGGCCTTATCCCAACTATTTGGGGTCGACTACATGAATCCTGTTCCGCCATTCCGCTTTGTTTAGGGCTATATCTACCGTTAAATTACAAGCTGCCATGTCCCTCCTTACTACCTTAACCTAGGTTAATTTTGGCCTTCCTCTAGTCCTTCTAGCACCTTCAACTTGTATTGTCTCACTCCACCTCGCTGGTGCAGTCATTGGTCTTCATTGCAATTGCCCAAACCATCTCAATCGACTTTCCCTCATTTTATCACCTATTGGTGCTGTACCTAAGCTCCCACGAATGGATTCATTCCTAATTTTATTCTTTCTAGTCTTGCCACTCATCCATCTCAACATCCTCATTTTGGCCACACTCATTTTATTTATGTGTTGTTTGTTGGCTGCCCAACATTCTGCCCATAAAGCATGGCTGGTCTTATAGCTGTCTTATAGAAATTTCCCTTTAATTTTAGTAGTATTCGTTTATCACACAACACTCAAGAAGCACCTCTCCACTTCAACCATCCCGCTCTAATTCTATGAGTAACATCATCAACAATATCTCCTTCTTTGTGCATGATTGAACCAAGATAACGAAAATGGTCGCTCTGAGGTATCTCCTAAAACCATTGGATTCTAAAACATCCCTCCATAGTTCTAACTTGGCATTTACCCCCTCTCTAGTCTCATCAATCAACACAACATCATAGCAAATAGCATACACCATGACACTTCCTCCAGTATGTGCCTAGTCAACTCATTGATTGTTTATTACTTTATTGAGTTTATTCACTTTAATGTATTGTAGTTGCTCTTATTGATTGTAAACTATTTTTATTTACTTTCTATTGGTAATCAATTATTATAGTTGTAATCATTGATTGTAAACTTCATGTATTCACCTATAATCATTTTAATTCCTACTCATTTCACAATAATTTTTTTCCTCCAATGGTTTGAAGTTACTTCTAAATTGCACTTTACTCACTTCCCAACCACTTCCTAATTGTTTCCTTAATCAATTCATAGTCACTCTATAGACACTTTTAATTCATTTCTCTCTTCTCATTTCCCAAGAATTTATTTAGCCTCACTTCTTGCTTTTCGCTTTCGCATTGCTTCTCGCTTGGGTAACTATGGTTTATAGTAGGATGAACACATGGTGAAGCAGTAGGCAATGGGGTATATAAACTTGTATTTTGTGATTGCCCCTTTGCAATTTGGTATACTTTACATCTCTTCACCATCTATTAATATCATGACACATCTTTGGCCAAAAGTAATGATCACCCACCATTCCCAAAGTCCTGTCTTTTCCAAGTTGACTGCCAAGTCTACCTCTATACAACTCTAATAATCTGCTCACCTAATGACCCTTTCTGAATGCACAATTGAATGCCCATGAATAAATACCCTTTATGGACTACAAGAAGAATTTGCACCACTTGCTGTTAGTTCTAACTCCTTCAGTACATTGGCTGAAGTGCGGATCACTGTTATATTGGTTCTTCAATTCTTTGAAACCCACAACTTGTGCATGCAAGGTAATCAATAGTAAGGAATGTCGACTAAGTGCATCAGCTACCTTGTTCGACTCTTTTGACCTATGCTTAACGAGAAAGTGAATTCTTGAAGACAGGAGCTTCACTTGATATGCTATGGTCTTAGTTTCTTTTGTGAGTTTAACATTTTAAAAACTGCATTGTCTAATGGTTAGTGTAAACAATGAACTCTTAACAAACCAAATAATGCTTCCCATGCTGGAGGGCATGCACTAGTGCATAGAACTCTAAGTCATATGTCGAATAACATTGGTTAGCATTCATTAATTTCTTACTAAAGAAGGCAATAGGTGTGCCGACTTGGCTAAGAATAGCTCCAATCCCTATGTGGGATGCATCACTCCATAAATAGCTTCTCAAAATTGGGCAACACTAATGAAGGTGTTTTAGTTGTTTTTTTGCCTTGGTTGAAATGTTTATCTGCTGCCTTGTACCGCACAAATGGTGCTCCCTTTAGACCATTCGGTAATTGGGCTCATAATTGAGCTGAAGTAATGTATGAAACATCCATAGAAGGAAGGTAAAACATGGAAACTAGGAATATCTCCCATGGACTGTGGTGTAGGCCATTCGATAACCACCTTCACCTTTTCTGGATCAGGCTTTAATCCATCTACTAAAACAATATAATCCAAAATATTGCATGGTTGCATAAGATGAGTTTTCAAATTAATATAGAGCTTCTTCTTGTACAGAATCTCCATGACTTGGCATAAGTTTAACAAGTTGATGCGGGTATTAAAGGGCTGTTAGCTTGTGGGTTATGGGCCCGAAAGATATAATTAGAGAAATTCCAAGGATTTGATTATAAGAAAGGGTTGCTAGAAAGTAGATAGGGTTACCCTAAATAATTCCAAATTTTGAAATAATTGGGGAAAAAGGTTAAGAATCAAGTTTAAAAAATTTTAGAAAAAAATATAAAGAATAGAATCAAGAAAGAAAGAGAAAGGATAAGGAAAAGGCCAAAAGGGTAATTGTGTAATTTCTTGGGTAGACCCACAAAATTACAAAAATATCCCTGGTCGTGCGTCAAAAATTCTGAAAATTTACAGGGTGATTTGGACATATATGAGGAATATGTGTACTAAATTTCAGCTAATTTTGATATGTCTAGGTAAAACAATTATAAAAAGAACAGTCCACCGTATACTTGATTCAAGAAACCAGAAAATGACAAGAAAATATTGGGCAGAAGAAAAGAGGAAGATGGAGAGTAAGAGGAAGAAGAGATGTAGTACTTGTGTGTGATAATCGCTATCCCACGACCCTTGGTAATCCCTACCAAGGGTTTCAAGTTTGGCACCAAAACGTGAAGAGGAGACATCAAGTCATGTAGACTAGAAAACCAAAATTTTTATTCATCATAGCATAATCAAAACAATAGGAGGCATTACTTCTCCAAATTACATCGGATTCTCCTTCTATAGCCAAAGAGCAACCCTTTAGTTTCCTTCCATTTCACCTTCTAAAAACATAAAAAAAAACTCTCTAAAACATGAGAAAGAAACTTTCTAAACCATAAAAAGAAATACTTCTAAAAACAACTTTTTAATTTTAGAAACTAAAACTTCTAAGATTCATTTTCATCACTTGCTGATATCCCGTTAGTATTTTGGCATAACTTTTCTAAGTCACATTGGATTCTTAAAATCTTGGTCTCATTGGAAAGGTAATTGAATAACCTTTCAAT
>JAOXJP010229072.1:0-11011 GCA_025762735.1 Platanus orientalis | reverse complement strand
GACCACCTATCTCATCTCATGAGATCAAATAATTACCCATATAAAGAAACAAATTCACGTGATGATAGAATATTAATAATTATTAATTAAATAATTAATTAATCATGCTTATATTTGATGTGAATGACTTTGTCAAAGACACATATTTCTAACAAAAAGATCCTATGTGACAGTTAATGGCGTGGCTAATGTGGGATAGGGCCTGTCGCATGATATGTTACTCAAAAAACTGGCGGTACCCATTTTAAAAAGCGAAAGGCCTGTGGTTAAATTTTGTGGGTCCTATGCCCCTAGTTAGGTTAAGTTAAACTAAAGAGACAAAACTTTTATCATGGAGACATTGGGCCCCCTCGTTCAAACGTTGAGAGTTTTGTTGTTTGACGGTCAATCTCTCGTCACAGGTAACCAACCGCTGGCGGCTTGCAATGAAGGTGGAGGAGAACGGTTACGGGAGCAGAGAAATCGATGAAGCTTCGTGAAAAACCTAGAACTATTCCACTTTGTTCGAATTTCTTCAATCTTTCTCCCTTTTCCCACCTAATTTTAGACTAGTGCTAAGAATCCCTATTTTTAGGGATTCTCTAATGTTTTCGTTGGAGTTTCCGTCAATGCAACGGCTGAGATGAAGCAAGATTAGGTCTCCGAATGTGGCGGTTATGACTCGGAAGAGAGGTGGCTTCTTCACAACATCCGGTCTCGAGGCGTCAATAACGTCCTCTTGCGTGTTGAAATTCCATGGCGGATTGTTTTGCCCTCATTGTTTCGAGGTTTACGAGGGGAGTTTACCTTCTCATGAGTGCGTTATTTGTTTGAAATGCCCGTCGATTTATCACCAGACTTGTGTCAGTTTGGATAAAACTACTTGTTATGTATGCCCATCTTGTTTGAATCTGAGTTTTTATCACCAGACTTGTGTCAGTTTGGATAAAACTACTTGTTATGTATGCCCATCTTGTTTGAATCTGAGTTTTTTGTTTTTCGACATTGGATTCTCGAATAAAAAGGGTAAGAGTGGTGATGGAGAATTAGTGGCTGATGGAGGTCAGCGAGCAGTTGATCACAAGTAGCCAAAATTTCTCCTTGCTGCTACTCAGATTGCTTTTGTCTTGATGAATAAAGCGGTGGCTACAGCTAGGGTTGAGGCAGAGAGGAGAGTTAAAATGTTGCTTTGACAAAGAAGAGGGCTAGAGAAGCATTGAAGTGAGTTGCTTTTCTTGTGGCCAAAGACAAGGAGAAAGAAAAGGAGAAGGTTAAGGACTTAACCGCAGTTCTTGGTTCTATGTCGATGTTGGAGCATAATAAGAAATTTAAAGGAAATAGTGCAGTTGCTGCTGCTATTGGAACACAGACAGATTCAAAATCATATCAAGGCAAAGGTAAGAGGACAAATCTGGAGGGATGCCGATGCCTTTGATTAATACTGGTTCGAGAGAAAAGGGAGATAGGGGCAAGGCTCTAGTCACCAAATACGGTTCAAGGGCTGCAAAAGAATGGTATTTCTGTCAATGACAAGGATAAACTGAAAGGGTGTCTTGCTCCAATTAGGCGTCTACAAATTCAAAACCCTCCGATAGTGAATGAAAATGAGAAGTCCATCAATTTAGTCCATTTAAAGAACCATGTTGTAAAAGTGGAGAAGGAAAGCAATGAGGTATTTTCAATTTCTCTAGTTGCAGGACAGTTGCAGCATCCTCAAAACAATCATGGCATGGAAGTGGATAGAAGAAATGGGACATGCTTTGCAGATTTTGGTATGGGTCCCGTCTGCCCCAATCAAATGAAGCTTACCTCATCGTCAGCTGCTCCCATAACCGTTCTCCTCTACCTTCGTTGCAAGCCGCCGACGGTTGATTACCGGTGAAGAGACATTGACCACCAAACAACAAAACTCTCGAACGTTTAAACGGAGGGGTCCAATGTCTCCGTGTTAAAAGGTTTCGTCCCTTTAGTTTAACCTAACTTTACTAGGGGCATGGGACCCACAAAATTTAACCACAGGCCTTTCACTCTTTGAAATGGGTACCGCCAGCGTGTTGAGCGGCGGGTCATGCAACAGGTTTTGTCCCGCGTTAGCCATGCCATTAGCTGTCGCATGGGATCTTTTCCCGGTAACAGTACCAAGTTACTCAAATCGATGGACTTTCGAGTCACCGGACCGACCGAGTTTTTGAACACTGCTTTGTTCATAAAATATAGTTTTGAGTGCAGAAAAAGGGCCCGAACGAAAGTAGCAAGGCTGGCAATCGAGATTCCCGAGATGAGAAAACGGTTGAAAACTGAAAGCGGACCAACCAACCAACCAACCAACCAAGTCCCACCCGCGAAAAATAGGTGCAGCACTTGAAGCATCTCCTCTCTGTTTTAGAGGGGATAGGATTAAAATTCCACCGGAGATGATGAGGCCGCTGTCGAGAACGTTCCGTTCCCAGAAAAACCGCCACCTTCTGCAGCCACCCAAATCGTCTCCATCATCGCCATCCTCATCTTCATCAAGGAGATCGCAAGCAACACCCTTGTCAAGGTCATCATGGTCCGTCTATCTCATCCTCTCCACTAACACACCCATAAAAACGTATGTTGGTGTCACCACCAATTTCTCTCGCCGGTAAGCCCAACCCTTCGACATCTAATTCTTTTTCTCTTACCGGAGTTACTTTTGCAAGCATTTGCTAGAACACCCAGAAATCGAACACCAAATTTCAGAAAATTTGGGGCCGAAATCAATTGCAATTTCATTGAATTGCAAAAGGGTGTGGATTGAACCAGGTAATTATGACGATAAGACGTTCAATTTCCTTTTTGATCTTTGTCTTGTAGGATTCCTATATTCGAAACCCTTTTATTGATCCTGATTTAAGGTCTCATACTTTTGGGTAGAGTTGAATCTTATAATGAGAACATAAAGATTGATAATTAAGAATTTCAATTTACTTTGATTCATTACTCTCCCCTTTCTTTCCTATTAATTCACAGTTTAATATTTCTTTTAAGAATTCTACTAAAGCATATGGTCAATTAGAATGAAAATTTAAACACTGTTTCTGAATCTATGCTCGTTTAGCACTTGACATATGAACCTAACCTAGGAACTTAAACCCGCTCTTTTGCTCTTATATATATATGGCTATGATCAAATTAGTGCCCTAATGTCTAAGGCCATTACATTATCTGGCGAGGAATGTAACCCAATATATGTCATGGACCTTAGCCTGATCAAAGAGTGAAGAACAAATTGCCTCATCCTCACTTAATTATTTTCTTTATTAAATGTGAATAAGTTAGGGAATGCTGGTTTAGGAGGTATCAGTAGCGTTGAGGAGATCAGAGATCATTGGTACCTTCGCAGGCTTAGAATGTTTAAAGCTAAAAAGGCTTTGAGAAAGATGAATATAGGAAAGGACGAAATGATATCCCAATTGAGGTTTGGAAATTTGTGGGAGACAATACTTATTATGGTTAACTAAACTATTTTAACAAGATCACTATAGCTAAATGCCAAATGAGTGGAGGAAAAGCATTGTGGTGCCTATTTATAAAAAGGGGAATATTCAAAGTTGCACCAATTATCGTGGGATCAAGATTATGAGCCATACAGTAAAACAATGGGTAAGAGTGATTGAGCATCGACTAAGACCTAAAACTAGAGTTTCAGAGAACCAATTTGGATTTAAGCTTGGGAGATAGACAATTGAAACTATTTTCCTACTTAGGTGACTGATGGAAAAGTATAGAAGGAAGATAGATCTTCACATGGTTTTTATTGACATAGAGAAGGCATATGATAGAGTTACCATGAGAGATCATTTCGAGGGTTTTGGAAAAGAAAGAGGTTCAAACAGATATATTGACTTAGTTAAGGATATGTATGATAGAGTGATAACTAATGTTAAGAGTTAGGACAATTAGGGAAAAGACGAATGAGTTTGCGATCATAGAGGGTTTGCACTGGGGGTCAACGTTGTTATTTGTGGAGCCAATGCTAATAATCAATCAAGGAGGTGTAAGTGATCAAGCCACTGTATCAAGTTGGACAAACTTGTTTAATCGATCGAAGGAGGCTCGATTGATCAAACATAATGGATTTTATTTGAACTAGGGACCATTGGATCATCAAGCAGAATGCGCTATTGGCCAAGATGCATTCAAGAAATTTTGCTCACTCACGGGAGGAAAAATCTGTACTTTTACAGAGTGGTTGATTAACCCTAAATTCCTTGGTGTATGTATGTATGTATGTATGTATTTTGGTTTACTAGAGCTGTGAGATTGTGTGGTGTGTGAGAGAAATAGGTTAAAAAGTGATAGAGAGAAAAAAAAAGCTTGTAAGCATCTTGAAAAGCACCATTTCTTCCAAAATAGTGAAATCTTTCTGTGGCTCCATAGTTTTTCCCCAATTTGGGGTTTTCCACATAAATTGAATGTTCTTGTGGTGTTCTTGTTTGCTTTTTATTTATTTTTATTTTTTTTATTCTTTTGATTATTATTGCATATCGATCCTTGGATTGAAAGGTCTCAATCCCCAAAAACTTTGAGTCCGTTATCTCTTTGCCTTAGTTATGGATGAATATACTAAACGTATACAAGAGGAGGTGCCATGGTGTATGTTTGTTGATGATGTTGTGTTGATTGATGAGACTTGAAAATAGGGTAAATGTCAAGTTAGAATGATGGAGGCATGTTTTAGAATCAAATGGTTTTAAGATTATTCAGACTAAAAATGAATATATGGAATGGAAGTTTAGTAAAAATAGTAGTAGAAATGAAGGAGTATATAAGATTGATAACCAAGAGATACCTTGGAGTGACCATTTTCGTTATCTTAGTTAGTCATGCTGATGCAGGATAAAAGGAGAAACAATTGAAAAGAACAAATAATAATTCAGAAATTAAAATTAACTGATTTTTGAATTAGGGGCAAAATTGTAATTTTGATAGATTTAGGAAAATTACGAAAATACCCTTAGAGAGAGTCATAAAAATCTGAAAATTTTCAGATTAGTAGTACAGACCTACAAGAACCTATGGTTAAAATTTTGTGCAATTTGGATAAGATTAGGTGAATCAAATTTAAGAATTTCATAAAGTTGAAGGTCTTTAATGGAGGAGGCTTTAGAGAAAAACCAGGTAATCTTTTCAAATCAAAGAAAATGGAAGAGGGGAATCAGTGGGGAAAGAGAGGGCATTTAAAGGGGATCACTAGGGAATCAAAACCATAAAAAAAGGAAGAGAAGGAGTTCTAATGGGTGCGATTTTCAATGTATACGTAGTCGAGAGAATTTTAGCAAAGCATACCTTGATAATAGAGTCTGACATCCTTCAACTCTTTAAAATATGGCAACAAATGAAAGGAGTAGTAATAGGAAATAGAAGAAGAATAAGGTAGAGAAGTTGGGAAGGTGAGGGAATCTCACACGTGCATCTATGGTGCATGCAACCCGTGATGGAGGGAGGAGAGGAAAAGCTAAAGAGTGGCATCACCCTATAGGGAAGAGGAAGGCCCACGGCCACTTAGGAGACCACCCAATAACAAACAATTTTTTTATTCAATCTTCAATGTCAAATTATTGGGGGGGGTGCCTTTAAATAGGCTTACAACCTATAGAATTAGAAAGTACAAAATTAGAAACTTGCTAAACACCTAAACTTGGAGACTAAGTATTACTAAATCCTAAGACCTTCTAAAAACTTATTTTTTTTATATAATAAACCACTAAAACTTAAGACTTTCTTAAACACAACCTTCTAAAACACTATTCCCATCTCTCACTGATATCCCTTTAGTAATTTGGTCATAACTTTTCCTGTGCAATCTTAGTCTTGTTAAAATGGTAACTGAATAGCCTCTCTAATGACACCAAAATCAAACTAAAAGGGCAAGTTTTGACCTTAGAAAACTTGGACTAAAGGCAAGTGATGTGATTACTCTATAAAAAAAATCTAATAAAACCTTGGCACTATTGACCTCTATTACTTGGACACATAAAATGTTGTACCCCCCATACAAGACCCTTATTAACCCCACATAACATTTTTGCTTGAATTTTTCTCTCTTGTGGGGCAACACATACATAAGTCTTGCTTGCTTGTCCACATCACATTCACAATGAAGGAGATATTGTTGATGATGTTTCTTATTGAATTAGAGCAGGATGGTTGAAGTGGAGAAGTGCTTCTGAGTTGTAGTGTGATTAACGAGTACCACTAAAATTGAACAAACAATTTTATAAGATAGCTATAAGATCAGCCATGCTTTATGGTGCAGAATGTTGGGCAACCAACAAACGACACTTACATAGAATGAATGTGGCTGAGATGAGGATGTTGCGATGGATGAGTGGCAAGATTCGAAAGGATAGAATTAGAAGAGATTTCATTTGTGGAAGCTTAGGTGTAGCACCAATGGGTGAGAGGATGAGGGAAAGTTGACTGAGAGGGTTTGATCACGTGCAACGAAGACCAATTACTGTGCCAGTGAGGAGTGAAAATGCAAGTTGAAGGCGCTACAAGGACAAGAGGAAGACCAAAATTCAAATGGGTTGAAGTAGTGAGTCGAGACATGGCGACTTGTGATTTAACAACATATATGGTCCTAGATAGAGTGGAATGGAGGAATAGGATTCGTGTAGCCAATCCCAAGTAGTTAGGATAAGGTTGTATTTTTTGGTGGTAAGATTAGATTGAACCTGTGACCTTATGGTTGCAATGCAAGTGCCAAATATTTAGTATTTGATTGAATCCAGAACTGATTATATTAGGTAGATAAAGGCATACAAGATGAAGTATTATATTGATGAGATGGGGTTTGTACAATAAAGTTAATGCTACATAGGGTATGAGGTAGCTGTAGCAACAAATCCAGCCATGTGGATCCATAGGGTGAAGAAGAGGCTGCTTTGGGTGGGAGGCAAGAAGACTTAGAGCTTCTGGCTCATTGACATTTTGGGAGCCCTTGTTAGGGGATGTTTCTATACCACAAAATGGGTAAGTTTTTTGGGTGGTGAGCAAGGTGGGATGCGGTTATGTTGACAATATGATGCTACCAATCACTGAAAGCCATGTGATGCGGACATCTAAGCTAAAGTGGGCCCACGTGACATGTGGCTGGGATCCACACATGTGATCCTTATGGCAGCCAAGTGGGGAACACATGGAACATCTTGGAGCTGATTTAATTAGTCTTTTATTAGATTTTATGTTAGGATTATCTTTAGTCTTATCTTTTATTTATGCGTTGAGTTTATTCTAAAGTTCTTATGTAATTAGGAGTCTTTAAATTAAAGTTGTAATCCTGTTTTTTCTCTTTAAATGTATTTTGGAGGGTCAAAACTTAACCATTTGGGCTGATTTTGGTGTCATTTGAAAGGTTATCCAATTACTTTTCCAACGAGACCAAAATCTTGAGAATCCGATGTAATTTGGGAGAGTTATGGCCAAAATACTAGCAAAATGTCTCATTATGTGATTTAGTTATTTTAGAGAATTTTAAATTTTTAGGAAGTTCAGTTAGATTGGGATTTAGAAAGATTGACATGAAAAGTCTATATACATACTTGTAACCCACAATTTTATGAATGAATGAATGAAATAAAATGAAAAAAAAAAAAAGTTTTGCTGAAGTTCTTGTCTCTCACGACTAGACCTTTATTCTCCAAGTTCTTGGTGCCTAGAACTTGATCTTGATAGGTGATTTCCAAGAGTTTAAGGTTGGTGATTTCCTCAATGTACATCTTTCTCTTATCATTCTTCTTCTTCATCTTCTTTGCAATTTTTCTAGTGTTCTTGATAAATTTTCTGGTTTATTGAATTTCAAAATCCTACAGTTTGAAAGTTTATATAATTTTATATAGCTAGACTTATCGGAATTACTTGAAATTTGTATACATACTCATATATATCAGAATCACCCTGTAAAATTTCAGAATTTTCTAACACACTACGAGGGGTATTTTGGTAATTTCAAGTTTCTATTCAGAAATTCCAGAATTGCCCTTTTGGGTTTCTTTCTTATATTTTCTCCATTTTTTCTTGTTTCAATTCTTATAATCCCCTCTAATCAAGTTTCTTCTATTTCCATTAAAACTTCATTAGTTAAAGAAGTTCTTAAAGTTCAATTTTGGTTCTTTAACTTTATTCTTGCTATCATTCTACATCAACCTTGGTATTATCTCTATTGTGCTGCATCACCGTGATAGCTCCACAACATCTAACTGTTTCTCTGGGGAATGATTGTGTAGAATGATGTTGCTGGGCTTCCACTAAAAAGCCAAGGGGAGTTGGAGACTGTGATGGTGCTCAGAGCACTCAACCTTTGTGGAATGGGGCCAGGTCTAGTGTGAGTACCTTCACCTTAATCTTAGTCTTCCATTTGCTTCTTAAAAATTGGGATTGACACTGCTTCAGCCTCCAGAAATTCATATCCATGGTCTTCCTGCCCACCAAATCTATGATCCCCCATCAACACCCTGGGCAGGTTCTTGACACCTTGACATGGCTTTTAGTGGCTCCATGGTGAGGCTTCCAAATTCCTCCATCTACACTAATCTGACAATCACTATTCAAAGGACAAGTTTTCACATAAAGAACAATGACTTTTCTCGCATTTTCACAAATTTTATAGATAATAGACCACTGGACACAGCATTCAAGTAGTAAATCTCTCTCAAATATGCCAGTTTTTCTGCTCTCCAAAGCATCAAACTGAAGAGGAATTATGCCAAATTACATGAATGCCAGTATAAGAAATGTTGGGGTAAAAAAGAAAAAGAAAAAAAAAGGATCTGGCTGACCCACAAACGTAAAGTTGTAAATGCACTAACAAGATACACTACCATAGGTATCCTCTATTTTGAGAACATCTAAATTTTCTCTTAGGCATGTTTATCACCAATCAGTACTCCTAAAAGACTTTTTCATTGTCTTCTTAATTTTAACAGTCTTCACATCCTGCCTTCATAAGGGAAGCTTTTGGAGAACTCTTAACACACCAAGCTTGCCTGTATACCTTTTCTAATAAGTTGTGTCATTGCACTTCTTGGAGTATAGCTATAATACAATATGTTGAAAAATATCTATGAGCGTTATAATCTTTGAATCTTGAAAGTATGGATTTGCTGATGCTAATCAGCAATGCTTAGATTCTTGTTTTGAACATACTTCTCCTGTGGCATAACTTATCTAGTTGTATTTCTTTCTTTGGTAATATAACACTTTATCTACTTGGATTTTGGTTATTATTTCTCATTGGTCAGAAATATAACTGCCTTTCTATGTTGAATGCTTGATTAAATGCTAATGTAGTGATTCTTAACTTTTCCAGCTATCATTTAAAACAAAAGAAAGCATACTAATTTGCCTGCAAATATTCTGTAGTCTGAAACAACATAATGGTGAACTTAAAGGTGGAGCAAAAGCATCCCGTGCTGGAAGGCCTTGGATTTGTGCTTGCCTTATTCGAGGATTTAAGGACCAAAGTGAAGGTATTAGTTTGACTAGAACCGTGAACAATCATGGGGCTTGTGTGTTCTTCTACTTTTTCTTTTTGGCTTCCAAGGAAATTGTGGCAGGAAAATTTGAAACTGGAAAATCTACAAATAAATCCTAATAAGCTAAACTCATGAATTTTCTGTAAACAGGAACATTATTAAGGACTGCACTAGCCCTCTGTACATCCTGATGCTTGCCTTCTCATTTTTTGTTTCTTACCAACTACAGAAGTTCTCTTGTTTTGTGCATTGTGCTAGAGCCTTTGAAAGCCATATTGTCAGCAACCTCATTTCATTGTGTACAATAAGATTTATCAACTTCTTGATGATTATGTTTATTGTTTTCCAATATCACTTACACTTATATCTGATTCTTTCACGCTACCAAAAAATTTCACTAAAATGGAAGAGAAGCTACAGAAGCCCCTGAATCCACCCAGATGTTGGGATAGGGAATCACAACTAACCCATCTGGAAAATGAGTGGGAGCACACAACAAAATCTGACTTCAACAAAAAGTTGTCTCAGGATCCTTGCATCTTAAATGGTGACCAAATTTTTCATAGAGGGGGCTTCTCATCATTCCTCAACAAATGGAGAATGGCCAGTGCAACTCCTTCAGTGATAGTCTTCTCAAAGTTATGGGCTTAAGCTATTGCAAGGGCTTCTTTAATTACCCAAGCCTCTGCCTACCTTCTCAAGGACTGCCTAGAACGTTGCTCCTAGCAAACTCAACACCATATCCATACGAGCTTTTTTTCCTTGTTGCAACGTTGAAATTTAACTTAACCAACCTTCAGAGGGGGTGGGAGGGGGTTGCCATCAGGGTTATGTAGCTGGGTCAAGGTGCAAACTCATGGGCTACTGGTGATTTTCCATCCTTTCTACAATGAGTTAGTTTGACTGGTTCAAGAATTTTTCCAGGGAGGACCTATAATAGAAATCTAATCACTTGGTCTTTATGGTATTTCATATGGTTTTGGTTCAGAATCTTGCTTTTTGTAGAATCCCCCCATCTTCAATAAATTTTGAGGGGGCCTACGAGTCCAATAACCAACTCTGGTAGAGATGTTAAGAGCGACATCATTTTGAGCTGACCAACATGAACTGAACTGAACAGCTCCAGAAAAGGGTTGGACAAAAATAGGTGCTCCCTTGTTTCCAGGTTACACAATGCATTGATCAGCTAGTGTGATGTGGACAATCAAGCAAGACTTATGTATGTACCCCCACATAAGAGGGCTAGATTTAAGTGTACATATTCTGTGAGATTATTTAGGGTTTTTTAAGGGGGAGTACAACATTTTATGTGTCCATGTAATAAGACCAATAGTGCCAAACTTTGGGTTTTATAGAGTAATCCCGTTTTTGATGTTTAACCAACTTTTTCAAAAGTTAAAACTTGACTTTTTAAACTTGATTTTGGTGTAATTAGATAGGTTATTCAGTTATCTTTCTAATGAGACCAAAATTGCGCAAATCCGAAGTGATTTGGGAAAGTTATGACCAAATTACTAAAGGGGTATCAG
>JAOXJP010229071.1:0-11011 GCA_025762735.1 Platanus orientalis | reverse complement strand
ATATTCTTAATAAAATGCCTAAAATTCAAGCCACTTTAGGATTTTTAGAAAAAAAGTGATTCATTTTAATGTGTGGTGGAGGGGGAGGGTAAGGAATGTGTGGTGGAGAGGGGGTGAGAGAATGAGTTGTGGAGGTGAGGCGGTGGGTAGTGGACCATGGGCTAGGGCCTTGGACCCTAAGGCTTTATCCCTTTAATAGGAATATTCTTAATAAAATGCCTAAAATTCAAGCCACTTTAGGATTTTTAGAAAAAAAAAGTGATTCCTTTTAAGTAATGATTACTTTTCCTTAGAAAGATCAATGTCTTTTTGGGTTTTTCTCCTTTACTATCTGGGTGTACTTTCTGGGTTCTATAGCTTTGAATGTCTCAAGGTTTATAAGTTTTTTGTATCTCTCGGATGCTCTGGTCGCAACACAATTGTCAGAATTGGATTCAAAGGAGGGTAGGTAGGTCAAAACTAACTCCAAGTAGCTCTAGGATGACTTGTACCTGTGTAAGAAGGAAAAAATGGTAAAATTGAATTTCAAAATCTTGATATGAAAGATGAGCTTCGTATTTTGCAAGACACAAGCTCTGACTGTTCACGAAACTGATACCCGAGTCAAAATCTGCATTCAAAACCGTGATCTGTCCCAGACCAAAGCTCCAGCAAAATTGAGATGGATTTTTGCTGGGTCCTAAGTGGAAATATTGGGGGTTAAAACATTGTTTAGGTCTTGAAATTATGAGTTCATAGGACTTGACAGGTTGACAATCTGATTCCCGATGAATTCTCAGGAGGTTCCTGAAGGAAGGTCACTCGGCAGAAAAACACAGCCTGGATTTCTAAAGAAATGAATAATTGCACTATGCTAAGACTGTAAATGGACCTATTTATCAGGGGGGTTATCGAAGATGTCAAAATTTTAGAGAAAATGAGCTTGACCTCGAGGGATTTGGATTACCGGGGAGTTCTCAGGGGCTCACTGAGTGACAAATGAGGGTAAAAATGACTTGTTTCTGTTTTGAGGGAAACTGAGCCAATTGGGGTCTATCGGGCCTCTCAGAGGTCTTAGAAGGAGTCTTTTAGAGGGTTTAGGAACTACCAAGGTTGGGCCACTAACTAACTGAGTTTTTGATCTATGATGAATCCTCAAGGATCTACCGAGGTTTCATCTCTTGCTAAGAAATGGTTAGATTTAATTTAGAGAGATTAAGGAAATTGATGTGGAATGGATTTGATAATATCTGAGTTTGAAAGCTAATTTTGAAACTTTGGCCAAGACTAAGAGATAGCCTCCGACCATTCTGAATTTGGATGTCCAGAGAACTTTTAAGAGCTTACTATAGATCAAATACGGATAAAACTATCTTTTGATGGTTTGAGGAAGTTTTGTGATTTGGAGATTGGTTGAGATTTTAAAGGGACTTAACTAAGAGGCAGTCTTTTAAAGATATAGCAAAAACTAAACAATGGCCACTGATTTCGCTACATTTGGACATCAGGAGAACTCATGAGGGCCAACCGAGTGTCTAAAACAGACCAACATATCTTGGTATTTGAGGGTGATTGAAGGTTTAGGAGTTACCTAGGTCCTTGGATATCCTAATAGGTTAAATAACTTCTGAAGATAATCATCATTAGAGGTTATAGGATCTGATTTGGGATTAATCAGGTGATTAGGGAAGCTCTTAGGTTTCATTAAGGGTCCAATTTTGAGAAAAATGAAGAATTTTGAGAATATGAGGGTAAAACGGTATTTTTCTTCACCCTTTGAAGCTTCAATGTGGGAAGGCTTATGAAAGTTGGAGATTTTTTGAGAAGAGTTCAATAGACTAAAGTTAAAGGTGTAGGGGTAAAATGGTAACTTTCTAACCCTTTGCTGCTTCAATGTAGGAAGGCTTATGAAAGTTGGCAAATTTAGAATGAAATTGGGCTAATACATTAAAACTTGGACCTTCGTAGTCTTAGGGTGCTTTATGGAGAAATTAGGGTTTAGCTTAGCTAATCTTTGGGTGGAGTTTAGACATTACATTGCATTTTGTGACCAGAGTATCCTTTGAGAATGCCTAACTATATGAAGTTCAGGGGAGTCTAGAATCCGACCCTATCATTTGCTGTAATGAACCCATCTGATTCCATTAATTATTCCGAGTCAAAATTTGGGTGTTGACAGAGGTATTATTCTCAATAGGCCCACTTAAAGCTCCTGGGCCTGATGGAATTCCTATTATGTTCTATCAAAAACTATGGGACATCACTGGTAATGACCTTGTTACACTAGTTCAACACTTATTTAGAAATAGTAAAATTCTAGTGGAGATTAATAAAACTCATATTGTTCTCATTCCAAAAAAAAGAGTTCACATAATCTCTAGCTAACTATAAGTTTATCTCTTTATGCAATGTTACATACAAGCTGATTACCAAAATCATTGCCAAAAGAATCAAGCCTCTTTTGGATAGATTGATATCTTTGATAAAGGAGCATTCGTCCCAGGGCATTAAATTACAGATAACATCATAACTACCCAAGAGATATTTCACTCCATGAAATCTATGCGAGGAAGAAAGGGGGCCTTTTTCTTGAAACCCGAAATGGAAAAAGCATATGATAGATTAGAGTGGAACATCATCAGTACAATTCTTAAGGGCTTTGGATTTCAAAACAAGATCCATGATCTAATCATGTCAGGGGTAGAAGGTGCAAGATTCTCCATTCTAATAAATGGTAGCCCTAAAGGAAACATCAACCCAGCACAAGGGATCAAACAGGGCTGCCCACTTTCCCCATACATCTTCATCTTGTATGTTGAAGTGTTGCCTAAACTTATCAACAAGATGATTGATCAAAGGATTTATGAAGGTCTTAGACTCAACAAACATTCACCAAAGTTCTCGCAATTATTATTCGTAGATGACATATTATTATTTGGGAGGACTAATTTACAAGATGCTGAAAATCTCAAGTCTGCTCTTGGGACCTATGATAAATGGTCAGGCCAAAAAGTGAACTACAGCAAATCAGCCCTCTTCTTCAACAAAAATGTCAATGACAAAAGGAAATTAGAAATCCTCAACTTCTTCGAGGTTCAGTTAATGAGAAAAGAGGATAAATATTTGGGTAAGGCTCTAATACAAAAGGACGCTAAGAAGGACTCAAATGAGTGTCTGATTAAAAAGTATTATACCAAATTGAAGGGGTGGAAAGCTAAACTTTAATCTCAAGCTGGCAAAACCACTATAATCAAATCAATCCTGACATCAATACCTTGCTACTAGATGGCAACCAGTCTCATCCCTAAATCTGTGTGCAAGAAAATCAATAGCATCTAAAGAGACTTCTGGTGGGGGAAAGAAGATGGCAAAGGCAAGTTATATTTGAAGGCATGGAAAATCTTCCAAGAACCATAAATAAATGGAGGACTTGGCATTCGTGAAATGGAAGCTGTTAATAAGGCTCTAGTGAAAAAATTGGGCTGGAGATTTATCAAGCACTTGGATGATTGATGGGCTAAGCTTATAAAGGCGAAATACCTGAAGATGGTGAGTTTTTGGGATGCTAATTAAACTACCTACATCAGCAACATCATCATGGCGAGCAATTCTGAGTAGCAATGATCTACTTAGAGAAGGCATTTACTAGTCTATTGTAAGTGGTCACAATATCAATGTATGGGTGGATCCATGGGTCCCTGGAGTCCCTTCGTATAAACCATCTGAAAACATCACAGGTTCACCCAAAAAGAAGGTTGTTGAGCTAATTGATTGGTCTACTCATAGTTAGAGGCTGGAATACTTACAGAACTATTTTCATCTCATAAGGTGGAGGCTATAAGGAAGATCCATCTCAGCACAGTGGATAGAAATGATCTTAATACACCAATTCTTCAAGTAATTTCTCAGCCAAATCAGCAAAGACCCAATGTTTGAAGAAGAAGACCTCATCTTCCATTTTTATGGATTCCATATCCAATAAAGTCTTTAAGGCGTTATGAAAACTTAAAAAAATTCCTCCAAGGGTAGCCATATTTCTTTGGAAATGCCTTCACAATGCCATTGTTGTAAATGAAAATCTGTCTAAATTCATTAACACAATTGACCCTATTTGTTCTTTTTGTGAAAGGGAAATTGAAATAGTAGATCACTTGTTCTTCAATTGTGAATTTTCATAATCAATCTGGTTCCGCTCACCATTGTGCCTCAGAATTCATGGAATTTCCAAATCCTTCAAAGATTGGTTAGGAGACTGATGCACTTTTTTACTTGACACATATGTATTGGACTTGAGAACTCTCTTGATTTGGTCCATTTGGAAAGCTAGGAATGACAAAGTCTTCAACAGAATGCTTCCCATTGCTAGCAACATCATTCAAAAGGCAACTTCAATGAACAATGAAATCCTCTCGGTCTTCAACAACTCATTAGATGGGTCACTCAATGAAAATTCTTCATTGTCCCAAAATAATGCAACCTTATGCTCCAATTGGTCTCTCCCCCCTCAAGGACACTATGCCAGTAGGAGCTGCAGTTTGTATTGCAAGAGATCATAGGAGAATTCTCCTTGAAGAAACATCCAAAATTATCAAGGGAGGAACAATAGAGGAAACAGAAGCATGGAGCTTTTTGTTTGATTTACAACTTACTAGAAAAATGGTAGAAAATGCTTTCATAATTGACGGAGATTGTTAACTAATCTCAAAGTTCATTCAGGAAAAAAAAAAGGCTAAACCACCACAGAAGATTGTAAAGATAATACAAGATTGTAGATCACTATTAAGCCCTATAACAATTGTTTCATATGTTCCTAGGAGCAGCAACAAAGCAGCACATTATATGGTTATAAGAGCAACTAAGGAAAACAAGGAGGGCGAGTGGAATTCTGATTTATTTGATATTTCTATGAAATCAATTGTGTTTTTCGAAGCGAGTGATGTTTCTTTTGTTTCTTGTCATTTCAATAAAAGTCCCCTTGACCAAAAAAACCTTTAATTTAAGACATTATGCGTTTATGACTAACTAATGAGGTTACTTTTGCAGTATGTCCGTATGTTAGAGAAATTTATTTTGCAAAGCAAAAGCACAAATATGCAGTGAAGCTGGTAGAACAATTAATAGCAAAAGCGTCCAAAGGCCCGAATAGGAATCATTACATAAATCATGGAGGATATCACTCTCGTACTTTGGAATCAGGTCCTCTGGGGAACAAAAGCAAAGTGACACATAGAGAGAATAGGATTGAAGACCAAAACAAAGATAGAGAATTATCAGAGAAGATAAGGATCATGGAAATCCTCCTTTCGCGTGCCAAGAAGCTCGGGAATGTCAACTGTGTTGAGAAATTTCTTAAAGAATTTCTTGAGGATACAATAGATGTTGAGTCATCTATGAATTATAGAATTGAAGACCCCCTTTTTATAGCCGCAAAACTTGGGATTGTCGAGGTTATTAAAACAATCCTTAAAGAGTTCCCTGAGGCCATAGAATTGCTTGACAATGACGGAAAGAACATACTCCATTTAGCAACCGAATATAGACAAGAAGCAGTTTTTGAGTTTTTAAGGAAGGAAACTTTATTATCTAAAATGGTTGCAGGTGTTGACAACAAGGGGAATACGCCCTTGCATCTTGCAGCAAAGTTGGGAGATCATCGGTCAAGGATTGCGCTTGGAGTCACACTAGAGTTGCCATGGGAGAGTTTTTGGTTCGAGGTAACTATTATTACTACTACTATTGCAAGAATCTTCATCTGAGCTAAACTTGTGGAGGATTTACGTCTTACATGCCATTATTATGGTTTATAAAGTGGTATAGCCATCAGATGATTTCTTTACACCTGATGTCCTACATTTGGAATTAACCAGTTCACACATCTTCACATCATACCCATTGAACTGATGATTTTCTCCAATGTCTGTCATATGTCTTGGTATTCAAGGGAAATGCCATTGGTCCAGTGGGTAGTACAAAATGTTTGGGAAATTTTTTTGTCCGGGCAGGTGGCTTAGGTAAAGTAATATATATAGGGAATCATCTTCTGTGACCCAAATTGGTGTGACCAATGTGTGAAGCATCTCCGGAATGAAATGATGTGTTTTGAGTTGGTGCCACTTGTCTCGCAAAGGATCTTCTCCTGCCAGCCTATGACCTGTTAAGGTCCTGTCTAATAGGTAGCAGGAGATGATCGGTGGAAAAAAGTGAATTGCGTTTTTCAAAAAGTGAATTACAATTTTTGAAAAATGTTTTTCAGTTTTTCCCACCAATCATGTTATGCCACATGTTAGACAGGACCTTAACAGGTCATAGGCCGGCAGGAGAAGATCCTTTCCAGGTCTCAACTTGTTGGGCACCTACTTAACCTATACAACACAATGTGTCAGCTTGTGGTGTAGTTGCACATTGATCACACCAATGTCAGTCACAGAAAATTTGCTTCCCATGTAGTGTTTTAACTTTTAAACTAGCAGGTGAGGTTATTAGTAAGTGTAACTTCTGTTCTAGAGATTCCCCAAATTAACCAATTTCTAAAAGATAAATGTAAATAATAGAAGAAAACTGTCAAAAATATATTTTTTTTTTGTTTCGGTTATACAACAACATTAAAAGTATTTAAGTAACTCAGTTTGGGCATCAGATTAAGGCTTGAGCCCGGTCCAGGGTTGCTGAAGTGAGTCCATTGGCTTGGGTCTAAAATCGTAAGCTCATCTTGGGCCATCACTTTACCATGCAGGACAGGCTTGTGTTCAATTCAGCCTATTGACAGTCCTAGAGTGTGCACATTTGGGCCGGGCAGGGGTCAGCCCAAACTCAATTACAAGTGCCCCAACTTAGCTCGAGCCAAAACTTGGCCCAAAGTAGTCAGCCCGATCTTGACCAGTTTTAAAATCATGGGTTTTAGGTCAAGTTTGGGCCGCCCAAACTCAAATCTACCCCTAAATACTTTGAAATATATCATTAGTTTAATTTTGGCTGATAATAGGCCCAAAACTATCCTAATGAAAGTTCTTGCAGCTACATTTGTTGGGCTAAACTATACCAATTTCAGGTAAGGCAGGCTGAATATATTTTAACCTATTTCAGGCCGGGCTATATTTTATTACTACTTTGGACCAGGCCTGGCTGAGAATGGAATGAAAGTGAGTTTGCTTGAACTCTGCCAGAATAAAATTTAGGGCCTCAAAATTGGCTTGAACTCGACCCAGCCTACAGTTAGCTTGGTCCAACCCAACTCAATTGACACCCTTAAGCACGAGCTCAATGTCATATACATATATATTAAAAAATAAATAAATAAATTGATGGTAAAGACATCAACAGCATGGGTTGGTGTTTATTTATTTATTTATAATAATAACATATGTTCTCTTGGTTATGGTGCAGCGTGTAAGGGCTGCCTCCCAATCTATACCGCAACGGCACCTCTTAAGTCTTAAAAACGCCGAGGGTAAAACAGCAGAAACGTTGTTTAATGAAAGTCACACCAAAATGTTGAAGAACGCGGAGCACTGGACCCAAAAATCGACCAATGCATTGATGCTTATCGACATTCTCATTTGCACCATACTTGCGACGGCAGCCTTCACCATCCCTGGAGACTTCAATGATAAGGGTGTCGCTACACTTGCCCATGTCAAAGACTTCGGATTGTTTCTGTCATACTTGGTAGTGTCCTTCGCCTACAACCTGGTATCACTAGGTGTATCCTACTCCATTCTCCTGTCACGGTTTCAACTTGATGATTATTATTTCTCCTTGCCATTCAGAAATCTAGTTGCCGGTTTTGCATTCTATTGTTCCATTGTTTATGCGATGGCGACAGCTGCACAAGCTCTCATACTAGGGACAGACGGGAGGTTTTCCACTAAAAACTCATATCCAGTTTTGCCCTTCCTCTTTGCATTTTTGTTGCTCCTCTATATAGATACGAAGTACACAACCATAAACTACTTTATATCTGTAATCATCCATTCAGTCAAATACCATTTCGGGAAGATATAGGATTTGGTTGTTTGATGTTCATTTTCCTTTCGGTACTGTTTGATATAATGAAAATAGCATATTTGCATTTCTTTTCTTTTCTTTTATGTTTACTTACATCGTCTCTATTGGACTCTTCAAAATTAAACTAAAGTTTAGAAAATATCTGAGAGAAAATATGATAGGCATGACAAATACACATAAAGCACAATGGATAAGAAACCTCTTACGTACATATCTGTCTTAAATCTTTGCCATTACTCCTCTTGGGATGATGTAGCATCATGACTATATTTGATGCCCTAAGAAAATTGTGAATTTAATTTTATTGGACACACAACAAAATCCATGGAATTTAAATACAGAATTCCTGATTCCATTGTCTACATACATAAAGATTTCAATAAAGAGTAAAATGAACGAATATATCAGTAATAAAAGCATGAACCATTGGAAAACAAATTTTTTTTACAAATTTAATCTTCAGAGGCATACCTAATTGGATAAAGTAATTTCCAAACAAAAACAATTCCCCCACATCAAACTTTCAGACAATAGCAGGGTTAAAGATTGAGTATGGATAACAACACCAGGCAAACAAAACGATTTCGAATTCATCACAGTTTGGGCTGTGGAATGGGTCAGGCTGGGCCAGGCTAAGGCCAGCCCTACTCGAGGTTGAAGTACAATACAGTGGCCGGAGCCTGAAATCAGCCTGATGCAGTCAGCTCGAACTTGGCCCTTAATAAAACAATGGGCTTCGGGTTGTGTTCAGGCTATCTGAACCAATCACACCATGGGCTGACACGTGGTATATATAGGTTTAAAAGTTTCAAAAATGTGTTCATCTCCAAAAGCATGTCTATGGTACCAAATTCAAAAACACATTACTTGTCAGTGTCAATACATGGTCACATCAATTTTGGTCATAGAACAATTGCTTTATCAAGACAACCTTTGTTATGCTAATTTTACATTTAATATCTGTCTTAACAAGATATTGACTATTTTATAATGGAGAATGATTGTGTGTTTTGAGTCAGACCTCTGAAGGCATGCCATTGATTGACAATTGATGTGTTTTTGAATTTGATGTCTTTTATTGACCACCTACTTTTTCCACTGAACACTTTTTTGGACCCTTTTACCCCCAAAAACAACAAATGTCTATTTATAATTCGCCATATACATGACAGAGGCATTTTTATCACAGAACATTTGCCTTGTAAAATAATATATATTGTATAGCATATTATATATCATTTTGTAGTTTAGGCTGGGTCGGGTACTTGGGTTGGGTTAAGGCTTGCTCGAACTCGGTTTGAACATTACGTTGGGCGTAGAATCAGAGCTTAAATCGGCCCATACAAACTTATTATAGTCCAAACCACCCAAGTTTAGGCCAGCCCAGCCCAATTGACAGCCCTAATTGATGTCACCTCCTTTCACATGAAAATATTATTTAAATTGGTAACTAAATCGAGGCATGAAACATCATTGAGGTTTTGCAAGTAAGGAATGATAGCATTCATCTTTTCCCCACGATATATGTCTTCTCTTTGTTGATTTTTATCGTTCACCCTTATTCCAGTAGGGGAAGTTGCCTAAGAGACCAAGCATCTGTGAGATTACAAATTTGATGTCCTCAATTTTCACTTGTAGGATCTCTAAGTATGGTTGGGATTATGTTAGGAGCTCATTTAATTTGTTGAATTGGGTATCATTGATGAGCAGTGTGATTTGTTAATGTAAATTGTCAATTCCATAATTTGCAAAATACATGGAGAGGTAGATTAGGCATGGCATGAGCATATTACATATCTTAGTCATGTCTGTAATCATCAAGTGCCCTTAGGCTCCAAGGAGGAAGAAAAACACCAAGCACTTGAAGCCGATGATGGATTCGTTCTTAAGTTGCCAAGGTTCGAAGACTTGAAAACCCAAGGTTCATCAAGCTCAATGAATGTTTGTAAAGGTATATATTATAATATACATAGGCTAAAAAGAACAAAAGTCCATTACATGTCCTTATGGACCAACCCATGCCACCTACATAGGTTCCCAAGTGAGTAAGAGTAGGCTCAAGGCTCATTAGCAAAAAAACAAGGGAATCGGATAGATCCGGGGTGTGTCTAATCAATCCGCGCTTAGCAGATCGATCGGCTACTTACTAGATTAATTCGGCAAAGCTTGGGTGTCTTAGACTGAGACACCGGATCAATCTGAGAATGCTAGATTGATTCGTGCGGATCGATCCGACATAGCCGGATTGATCCACGATCGCAGAATTTAAAAAAAATTATATATATCAACATTTGCGATTTTTTGACCGTTGGTGTAAATGCCATATCAAGGGTGCACGACTGTGCTCGTCCCTTATAAGTATGAGAGAGACTCAAATTAGCTCTTTAACACATAAGATCACATTGAATACAAAAGAGAAGAGAGAACTAAGGCATTTACATCTCCCAACTACCAAAGACTCACTCTAATAAGCATTGATTAAAGATCAAAGAGTCTTTAAGTGCTTCTTCAACACTCTATATTTGAAGAAGAAGAGGGAAGCAAGGTGAAGGGTTTACTCCTAAGTAAAACCTTGTGAGAAGCTCTAAGAAGCAAAAAGGCTCTCTTGGAAGCTTGGTGGTAGACATTGGCACACTAGTTCAATAAACGAACAACCACCTTCATGTATAGCAAGCAATACACAAGCCTTGTGAGGTAATTAGTATTGATTTCATTTATTTAAGACCTTAGTACCTGCCGGAGACACCAGGTGTAGACCATAGCACTACTATTGGAGACACCAGTAGTGTAGACCATTCGCCAAGGATATCAGGTATAGACCACTCTCGCCAGAGACACCGAGAGTAGAGCTTGCTTTTGCAAGTAGTAGGTTTTAGAGTTTTAACCTTGATTATAATGCAATCCAATCTCAATAAAATTTGGTAGCTCGGTAATGAACTTTGAAAGTGGATGTAGGCTTGAGTGCCGAACCACTATAAATATTGTGTTATGTGTTTGCTTGTGGTGTGAATTTTCTCCTCTTTATCTT
>JAOXJP010229070.1:0-11011 GCA_025762735.1 Platanus orientalis | reverse complement strand
GCTGTTTCCGTGACTTGAACCCGCGCCACCAGGGACGCTAACGGTAAGCCTTACCGTTGGGCCAAGCCGCCCTTTCTGCATCAAAATGAAAAATCAACTTTCACTCAACCAAGTGATAATTCTCCTTAGTTTCATTTTACAAGAAATCCCTAAAGCACTTTTTAATCTTAGAGGCACTATAGGCAGGAATGGTGAAGTGGGAGATGAAATTGTTCAAGATGCTAGCTAAAGAGATTTTAATCAAAGTCAATCTACTAACCTTTGGACAAAAGGGGGCCTTTCTTGAGTTAACGGATAGAGTTAACTAAAGATGCATGTAGATTGATGCAGGATGAATAATCGCTTGCTCTAAAAGCTCGAACTAATAGAGAAAAGAAAATCAATCCATTTATCTTATAGCCTAGGCTAGGCTGAGCCTTCAATTGAACCCTCCTTAGTGGGCCCCACCTCTTATGGGTTCCGCCTCATATGAATCACCTGCCTCTCACGGGTCTCCCCATCTTGAGTGTGCTTCGGTCTCCCACAGGCTGTCCCACTCGAGCTCAGTGTGAAATGCCCCTGCATTAATCACCCTCGGTGAGAAGTTTCGAACACAAGGCCTCCTGCTCTGATACCACTTTGATGCATGATGACTAACCACTTGCTCTAAAAGTTTAAACTAATCAACGGAGGTGAATCAATCCATTTATCTTATAGCCTAGGCTAGACCTGGCCCTCAGTTGAACCCTCCTTTGTGGGCCCACCTCTCATGGGTCCCGCCTCACATGAGTCACCTGCCTCTCATGGGTCGCTCCACCCCAAGTATGCCTTTATCTCCTACAGGCTACCCCACTCAAGCCTGATGTGAAATGCCCCTACATTAATAACCCCAATTTGATGCTGGACTACATGTAAGTGCTAAAATAAAAAGAGATCAAAGATGATTACTAAGAATAATAATTGGCATAACCAAATATCTTACTCTTCAACCATGTCGCTTGAGATTCAAGAAGGTGATTTGAATGAAAATTCCCTAATCATGCAATATTAGCCCCAACCATATAAAATTACTCAAATCAAATTATACTTATGCTAAGCATTAACCGCCTCCGATCTAGAAAACATTTCAACAAACATGTTGAGGACCATACTCTAATCATGAATATAACAAAGGCTACTTAACAAGGACTGTAGGAATCAAAAGGAGAACATCCATTTCATCAGCGTGCTTCTGGATATAGATTTGATCAAATAAATAAAGGATTTCAAGGCTACCATAATGGTAGGAATCAAAAGGGGAGCATCCATATCACAAAACAAGTGAATAAAGAGCTGAAATGGGGTGGCCAAACCTGTAGAAAAGGTCTGGGAGGTCTAAAATTCTGTGCAGAAAATTTTCTGCAGCATTTTTCGTGGTTGTAATGCTTGGGATTATGAAAGATCAAGTAAAATATCCTAGAGGTAGCATTTGTATCTCATCCACATCCATTCCCACCATTTATAACATAAACGGAGAAGGAAAAATAGAAGAAACAAAACGACGAATACCTGTATCTGCAGTAAGCAATAAAAGAGATAAATCCTTGGCCTCTCACCAACTTGATGTGATCTAAGGGGAACCCTTAGACTCCAATCTCTGGATAAGTGCAGCCGCTGGCCACTCTTTTTTTTCAAAAGTTGTTCATTCATCATTAAGAAAAATAATGAGAAAGGAATAGGTTTTTAAAGCTGCCCCCCTATCTTTTACAAAATTGTCATTCAAATAAAAAAAGAAAAAAAAAAAGATACATATGTCCTTATTATAAAACTCTAAATAAAACATGAAGTATATATTCAAAAAAACATGGGCATCACATCAAAACTAAATATAAAAACTAAGAAACTAATGGTGATTCAGCCCTTTCATGTGCTCTAGGGTGGGCCTCGCATGGGTTGGCTTGTGGGCCCCACATACTCCCGGATTACTTGAACCACAACGAACAAGTCTCGATCCTCCTTTGATGCTAGTACACCTGATGAGGAACTCGGATGTCCTCATCATAGATGCATAGTTTGGAACACTTAGAGGAGAAATACTTGAGTCAACGAATGGAATTATAGCTTGGTTTGCAAAAGGCCATGCACAGAGTAGCTGGTGCTCTATGCCTCAGAAGCAATGTGTGTTGTGCTGATTTTGAGTGTAGCGGTGTTGAAGCTTAGGTTGGGTCATTAGTAGGGCTGAGTTTGGAGGGGTTTGTAGCCTTATCTAAAGTCACATGTGTTTCAAAAGTCAACTTAGTGGTGGTAATTGTCAAAAACAGTCAACTTAGTATGTTGCTTGGGGAGTCAAGTAGGGGTCCAAAAGTGGACTTTTATGCCAACAGAACATGCATATGGGCACTTGGAGCATCGTGGAGACCATGTTGGGTTAAAGAGTAAGCGACATATAGTGTTTTCGTGGCTGAGTTCAGTGTGGCACTTGGCAAAGGTTTGGTTGAAATCTTGGCAAAGTAATGTGGAGACATGAAGTTTAGAGGTTTTTGAGTGGTTGGAAGGCATTTAGGTAGGAGTTATCTTATTCAACAGGGGATAGGTGTGCAAGCTGATTTTTCTATCACTCGGGGTTTGTTGATGAGGGTGTCAACCAAGTGGGGGAGTGCGTCATAGACAAAATAGATTGATTTGTGACATGGCAAGCTAGAGGGACTTGCGATGGGCATGGTGGGGGCCCATTCTAGAATATACTGGAAGTACGGGGTGGGGTCCACATGAGAGAGGTTTAATGATGCAAGATATAAACTCTGATACCAAAATTGATGCAGGATATAAGCTTTGATACCAAAATTGATGTAGGATATTCCAAGGCCTTCACATAATCGTTAGATTAAAGTGCAGAAGCAAATAAATCAAGAATTGAGTTTAGAATAAACACAAGTAGCCACTAAAATTTAGAAATCAAAGAATAAAATGATAAAACATAGATTAAGAGGAATTAGAATGAGAAAAGAATCTAAAAGGGTATTTTTGTAATTTTGGACTGAAAATAAAAAAATTATCAAAATGCCTTTATGACGTGTCAGAAAATTTCGAATATTTTAAGGTAGATTCTGATGTGTTCAAGGGTTCTACAGTTCAAGTTTCATGATATTCAGATAAGATTAGCTAGGTCAGATCATGAAATTTCAGAAAAAACTCAAAGCTTCTTTAATGGAGATTTATGAAAATAGAAAGAAATCTTGGAATTTTAAGGGAGAAAAAGAAGAGAGTAGGATAGAAAGAAAGAGAGAAAGATAAGAACAGACTAAGAGATAGAAAAAAAAAGATAAGAAATATACCTTAACGGAGAGAGAGAGTATGTGGCTGCACCTATGGAAGAAGGGGGAGGGGAGCCATGAGTGGCGTCAACCCTTTGAGGAGAGAACCCATGCCCACAGCCTACCTTGGAAAACCACCCGATTCAAATTTTTTCTTAATATTCTTCATTGATTTATTAATGGGGGAGAGTGCCTTTAAATAGGTTTACAATTTTACAAGTAGCAACTTTCTAAATTAGAAACCTACTAAAACTCCTAAATGTGTAGCCTAAGAAATACAAGAATCAAAGACTTCTTTAAACATAATCTTATAAAAAGTTAACTAATAAAACAACTAAACTTGTTGCATAAGTTTTACAAAACTTAAGACTTTCTAAAATCATTAACTTCTAAAAACATTACAACTAAACTTGTTGCATAAGTTTTACAAAACTTAAGACTTTCTAAAATCATTAACTTCTAAAAACATTATTCCCGCAACTTTTGATAACCCTTAATTAATTTGGTCATAACTTTTCTAAATCACCTTAGATTTGCGTAATCTTGGTCTTGTTAGAAAGGTAACTGAATAACTTATATTATGACACCAAAATCAAGCCAAAAGGTCAAGTTTTGACCTTAGAAAAATTGGGTTAAAAGTGAGTGACAGGATTACAACTAAAAACCCAAAAAATCTAAACTAACTAAGGCACTGTTGGCTTTATTACAAAATTATCCCCCTATACAAAATGTAAATTTAAATTTGGCTTCTTGTGGGGTGGCACATACATAGTCTCTTTGTGTTGTTTGCATCATTCAATTGATGAGGTTAGTGGGTATGTGGAAATTAGATATTTAAATGAGACTGTTGGTTCCGATGGTTTGTAAATAAGAGGCCTACAAAAGTTCTGCATTTTGGAGTGCGAGAACATTTTCTTCTAGCAATGGGTAAAGGCTTAAATCCACCTTGAGGGGAGGTGTATGCTTAAATCCTTTCTTAACTATTGCTTGGCCTTGAGGCATTGGTAAACAAGTTGCATGGGCTATGCAACGGGTTACATGGCGATATGATAGTTATGTTGGTCTTATGATGGGGTTTTTCTTAGCCACAATAGGCATTTCTCGGTAGGGGTCGAGGGTAGGCCTAGGTTTCCTAGAGGGATAGCCTATGGCATAGTTTTGAGAACCAGACCAGTCATCGATCTGGTTAGGTGAGCGGTTCAGGTTTAACCTGATCTGAATGTTGGTTCGTATGATCCAACTGCAATTTGCATAAACATAATAAAATCTCCAAAAATAAGACAATTCATGATACAGTAGATCAGATGGTTGGAAACATTTGATTATGTGATGTGGGTCACTACCAAATCTGAAGGTGGTTGATCACCTATATGGGGTTAGATCAAAAGGGATGTTGGTCTATTTGTTAGCGGATGAAACAGGCAAACTGCATGCTACTATTTCCCTATCCAAATATATTAAAAGAATGTATATGAAAAGAGAAACAAAACATACTTGATGTGGCCGTTTGGTGGAAGTAGCCCTCCTATCCTTCTTCAGTTAACCACTTATTGCTGTTAGTAGCCCTCTTCTTATCCTTCTTATTCTTTGGTCAACCAATTGCTCTCCCTGCTATTCTCATTGTCTTCTTAACCTTGGTTTATTTATTTATTTATTTTTATTTTTTAATTTAGATCTAAGATGACGATCATTCAGGCGTTTGAACTAGAAGGGAGAATGACAAGGGAAGGAAGTGGGAAGTGGAAATATTAAGGTATTTAATTTGGAAAGGGAAGATGATGGAAAGTAGAATTTGAAAAGATGTTTTTTTTTTCTTCTTAATTTAGTACCCAAAAAACTGAGTTCATAACAACTGATTGGTTTTAACAGCTAGATGCAATTTTGTAAGTGCTTTGGTTTTTAGCTTATATGGAACTGTTTATGTGTTCGGTTCCAGTTGAACCTGGTTGGGGGCCAGGTCTGGTTTTCAAAACTATGGTCTATGGTTTCCTTAGAGGATTAGGTTGCTTGTAGGGACAGTATTGATGTAGCGTAATTCCAAAACCCTTAAACAATGGTTAGATTTAAAGTGTGGAAGCAAAAGTTTTCAAGAATTAAATTTAGTATTTCAAGTAGCCACAAAAATTTAAGAATTAGGAAATAAAATCACAAAAAGAAGATTAGAAAGATTTAGAATAGAAAAAGAGGAGAAAATAGAAGAAAAGATTCCGAAAAGGCATTTTTGTAATTTTGGACAAAAGTCTAAAATTACCAAAATGCCCCTTTGACGTAGTAGAAAATTCTGAAATTTTTATGATCGTTTTTTACGTGTCAAGGTTCTACAGTTAAAATTTCATTAAATTCTGACAAGAATTGATGGGTTAAATCGCGGACTTTCAAAAACTTGAAGATGCTTTAATTGAGGTTTAAGAATGACATAGAATGTTCTGGTAGATAAGGGTCTCTAAAGAGAAGCTACAAAATATGATTGAGGTTTGGAATAAGTGTGGACCGGCGATGAAGGTTGACCGGCAAGGGAGTGGTTGTGCTGGGACTTCATATTGGGGGATTGGGGTACTTTCCGGAAACATAACCAGAAATGGGTGGGGACAAATTGGAAAAATGGCCAGAGATGGGGATCTGAGAGATGAGAGATCTCACCATCGGGATCTGGACAATGAGTTTTCTAATCGGTGATGGGGTCCTTATGCTGGTCCCCACCTTGGGTGGGGTACAAGAGGAAATATGGGAAGAGCTGGGGTTCGGAGAGCTATCGCCATTGAGAACTGGGCAAAGGGTTCTCTAATGGAGGAAAGAAGGAACATCCCAAGTCGTATAGAGACGTTGTTCTCGACGGAATCTCCTGGCCTCATCTTGCTACACCTTGAGTGAAGATGTTTGGTGGGTGTAGGGTGATCTCGTTCTAGCGAGAGGAGGTGGAGCATAGGACAAAGCGCCTAAAATCATACCTAGTGGGGAGAGTGGTTAGGGATAATCCGAGCACTAATGCTCTTTGTGAGTGGGGAAAGAAGGCATGGAAGATGGGGGGGGGGAGTTGTAGGTGTGGAAGATGGCGAAGGGCCTCTTCATGTTTAATTTCCTGTCAATCATGGAGGCAGAACAAGTCCTTCGACACGGTTCCAAGTCTTGGCAAGGGTGTGGTCTGCCCTTGGACGTTTGGCACCCCATTGCTGGGTGTTGTTGGAGAGGAGATGAGGAAAGGTATGGATGGGTGTGGGGCTATGGCTTACAAGCACATTTATAGGGATAAAGAACTTTTTGGAAGATTGGAGACAGTGTGGAGGTTTGTTGGAAGTGGACCTCCTAGACCCTTGCTCACTGGAATGGATTAAACTAAGGATTAGAAGGCTTATCGAAGCTCCAAAATCTATGTAGGTGTCTGATGGTGCCCTAGTGTTCAAGTTTCAACTATGGAAAATGTCGATTCTTGTCTTTGCTCCAGCTGCTGATTTTCTCTCATTGAGGGGTGTCAGAAACAAAAGTGAATCTGTGTTCTTTGGCGATGGAACCCACAAGTGGAATTTGCAATGGTGGGACAGTCAAAAGAGTTCAAAATTTGAACGGCTGAGTAGAGACAGGGAGCATGCAACTAGGGTTTAGATGAAGGGGAAGACAAATGGGGGAAAGGTGGGGAGTAAGGTGGATAGGGTTTTCGAAAACCGGGATGGTTTAAGGGTTGGAGGTCAGGCTGTAAGGGCTTTATAGGTTCGAGCTAAGAAGGGGTGGACCAAACATGAAAAAGAGCCCAGTTTTGGCAGCCCAGTAAGCTGTGGGCCTTGGATTAGAGGAAAAAGGGAAGGCCCATTTAGAAGGGATCGATTCCTTATGAGAAGCCTTGAGCCTAGGTTCTCTTATAAGTGGCATCGGGGGGGACAAAATCAGTCTAGGGACATTATTGATGGTCGAGGGAGGTAGTTCTCGGTTATGCCCAAGATTGTTGTGCCCTCAAATTCTAGAAGAGAAAGACTTCGCAATGGGAGGCATGTTGAAAGATCGACTGAAGGGTAGCTAAGGGTAGTTGTGATGACTTCCAATCAGGTAAAGTTGTCTTGCATAATCCTTTTGGTGGAATTGTTATTTGCGAAGGATCTGCATTAACGACTGATGGTGAATTAAGCAAAAAGTTAGACAGGGCGATAAATGGCAAAGGGAAAGCTAAGGAGGTTTGTCAGACTCCAAGTGCTGATGAAGATGAAGAGGATGAGGGGTGGGATCCGAGGGACTTACCGGTCGATGATTGGCCAAGGCTGGAAGACGACAGTGGCGTTGGCTACAGTGGTTCTCATGTGGAAGATGGAATTTCAAATGCAGATGATGATAACACGATCCATTTTGACTAGTTCGAACATTCTGGTTAACAGAAGATGTACTAGACAGCCAAGCATTGGGGGGACTACACATCGGATGATTCTTTTCCTGGGGATTTGACTAGGGGAGTGTATGAGCTTGGTGAGCTTTTAGAGTTGGATTAGGTTATTGACATGGAGCCAATTCTTATGCTCCCACATCCTTCATCGTCCGACTAGGTTCTGAAAAAGATGGTCGAAGTGAAAAGGAGGCTTGTTTACTCCTTTAAAGGGATGGAGCAATAGGTGGACAATTTCTTCTGGAAAGTTGAACGTAGGAGAAGCTGGAGTCCTAAGGGATTAAGAGCTATTGTGCGTTGTCGAGATAGGGGCAGTTACTCTAGGGAATTGAAGAATTTACAATCATACATTAATTTTGAAGGAAGGGGATAAGCCAAAGAAAGGAGGAAGGGAAGAAAGGACAGACATCAATCAATTGTTCACAATGATGGAGACAATTTGTACTTGGAATTTTAGGGGATTTGGGAGGGAGGATAAAAGGTGGGGAATAAAAGACATGATTAAAACATGGAGAGTGGATTTGTTTACCTTGTAGGAAACTATAGTCTAATCAGTGGATAGGAAGATGACGGTGGATATGTGGGGTAAAAGACCGTTTAAGTTCATTCATAAGCCGGCTGTCGGTAGATCAGGGGGGATTTTGGTAGCCTGGAACACTACAGTGGTAGAGGTGTGCAACTTTCGTATTGGTGACTTTTCTATTTCAATTCTGTGCAGGAACTTGGAGGAGGACTATGCTTGGGCCTTTATTGGTGTGTATGGTCCGTGTTATCAACTTGATTTTGGTAGGATTAGTGAGTAATTGTATAGGGTGGGGAATGAATGGAAAATTCCTTAGTGCATGTGGGGTGATTTTAATGTTGTCTAGTTTCTGTCGGAGAAGTTAGGGGCTTCTAGATTGACCCATCAAATGCGCTGATTCAATGCGCTTATTGAAGACCATGGGCTAGTTGATCTTCCTCTCAGGACCTTCCCCATTCAGGTTCGAGCTTATGTGGTTGGAAATCCAGAGTTTCAAGGAGAAGCTAAAGAGTTAGTGGGTAGAGATAAATGTGTCAGGGACAACGAGCTTTATTTTGGTCAGAAGTTAAAGATCTTAAAAGGTAAAATTCTACAATGGAAGAAAGCGGAATTCGGGGGCAAGATAGAAAAGTTGATTGCTTACAAAAATTAGGGATGTTGGGGATGAAAGAGATGGTTAGCCAGTCATCCAAGGCTGAGGGTCAAGTCAAGAAGGATGCCGTTGATGAATACCACATGTTGCTAAGGATGGAAGAAATATCTTAGAGACAGAAATCAATGGCGACCTGGCTCAAGGAGGGCGATTATAGCACAAAATTCTTTCACAAGATGACAAACATGAGGCTTACCTATCAACAATCTGTATGTGGAGGGGGTATGAATGTATGATCTAAGGTCGATTAGGGATCACATTGAGCAATACTATGTGAATCTTTATAGTGACGCAATGCCTCATAGACCAGTTTTGGAAGAAACAAAGTTCGATGCTATTAGTAGAGATCAACAGAGGTGGTTGGAGAGACCCTTTTCAGAAGAGGAAGCTAAATTTGCATTGGACAGCATGGAGGATGACAAGGCCTCGAGCCCTGATGGCTTCGCAACAAAATATATCAAGGAGTGCTGGGATATGGTGGGTAAGGAGGTGATGACAGTCTTTGAGGCTTTTTTTTTCTAGGGACCAATGGTGTAGAAGCTTGAGTGCAACGTTTATCACTTTTATTCCTATGAAGAAAGGGCCGGTGGAAGTGAAGGATTATCATCCTATCATTCTAGTGGGATGTCTCTATAAATTACTGATGAAGACCGTTGCTATTCGGCTTAAGTCTACCCTCAGGACAGTGATCTTTAATTCGCAGAATGATTGTCTCGGAAATGCATATTTATGATTGTTTCCTTCTGGCTAATGAGTGCATTAATGCAACAGTGAAGGCTAGGAGAGAAAGGGTAGTTACAAAATTGATATGGAGAAAGCCTATATCATGTTAACTGGACTTTTTTGGACTAGGTCTTGCTTTAGATGGGCTTCGGAGTCAATGAAGAAATTGGATTAAAATTTGTGTCTTCCCCTTCATTCTCCATCCTTGTGAATGGATGTCCTAAGGGGTTTTGCAAAAGTGAAAAGGGGTCTTAGGCAGGGGGATCCGCTATCCCCATATCTGTTCATCATGGTGGTTGATCTGTTAGGTAGGATGGCTTCGAAAGCAGAGCTAGTTGGTCTCTTAGAGGGTCTCTCCCATCCTATGGGAGGCACTACGGCTCATGAAGGTGTAATACTATGGCTACCTCATTTAGGATAGGGACATGCTAGCTTGGAACTCTATATGGTATTTTGAGGGAGAGATATATAACATGATGCAAGAGTTATTGATGCAGCACAATAGAGATGATACCAAAGATGATGTAGAATGATGGCTAAGAATATCAATAAAATTCAAAGTGAAGTAGCGGAAACAAGAAAAGAGAAAAAGAAAAGATAAAGACCTGATTTGATGCTTTTCCAAACCTAAAATAGGGGATCTTGGCCTCCATCAAACATGAATAAACCCAAGGAATCCACTTTTGGGTAAAACCTCTCCTGGTTTTTAGACTTCACAAAAGAAGAACACACTAGCCAAGAGATAGAAAGCAAAAAAATTCTTTGTTCATCAATTTCTTCACTCATTCATTGTGAATTTATGGGGAGGGGTTACTTTTAAATATTATTACAAGCTTAAATAATTAAAAACTTGTCAAAATTGGAAACTTCCTAGAATCCTTAACTTGCTAACCAAGTTTTATAAAATATAAAAGTAAAAACTCACTTTTCTAAAATTAAAACAACTAAAACTTAAAACTTCATAAGAAAAAACACTATTCCCATTTTTACTTGATACCCTTTAGTAATTGGTCATAACTTTCCCAAATCACATCGGATTTGCGCAATCTTGGTTTTGTTAGAAAGATAATTAAATAACTTATCTAACTACACCAAAATCAAGCCAAAATGACTAGTTTTGACCTTCGAAAAAGTGGGGTAAACATAAAAAACAGGATTGCTCTAAAAAAAACAACCAACATCTTGGCACTATTGGCCTCATTACATGGACACATAAAATAAACGTTACCCCCCTTATAAGAACCTTATTAAACCATACAACGTTGCATCTTCCATAAATTGCTTCATATGTGGACCCCACTAAGGCCAAGTGTGGGCCCCACCTTGCTCTAATGTCCGCATCAGTTATGTTTTGGTATATCATGTTTTATGGCTTTTTAGCAAGTCTTTCATGAAAAAAAAAATAGAAAGAAAAAAAAGAAGCTGATTGTGGGTGATAATGAACCATATCTTTTTGGCAACACCTATTTTTGTCC
>JAOXJP010229069.1:0-11011 GCA_025762735.1 Platanus orientalis | reverse complement strand
GAAATCATGGTATTAGGAAAACCTTAAATGGAAAGACAATATTCCGCATTTTCCTATTTCAACCAAACGGCCACTCCATTTGGATTCTTTGAAGGTTTGTACTATTTTCCATCACTTTCTATTACTTAACTAGCAACCAAGCACAGCCTTAATGAAAAGCAAAATGAATTTTCTATAATCAGTTGGATCCCCCATTCCAATTAGAGACAAATGCCTGTGAAAAGATCTCTTGGATTTTAGAAAGGGTTGCTTGGGTTGTGAACCAAATTTTCCTCTTGGGAGCAAATTTTTTGTGATCAATGTGTGGTATATCACAGGTTGACACGTGGTGCAAATTCAAAAAGAAAATGCCCCAAAAAAGGCACCAATTGTTTTTTTTTTTTTTATAAAAAAAAAAACGTCATGTGTCAATTTATGGTGTACATCACACACTGGTCACACTCATTTTGGTTACAGAACATTTGTTCCATTTTTTCTCATGTAATTAAGAAAGAGAAACAACAATAGGTTAAACGTCCTATAATTGCAAAGGTGTGGTTTGGTATCAAAAAAATAAAGTGTGGTTTGTGTGGATGGTCAAAATCTTGATACACAATCAATCAGGTTAAACTTCTTCTCTTATTGAATTGGTCTAACTAGAAATGGTGACCAAGTTGAGATAGAAACTCATTTTGGCAGTTCTCACACCGGTGTAGTATTTGCCAAAGGATCTCCAACGATCAAGTTAGCAGGTTTTAGTAGAAAAAGATAAGTGAACTGTTTGATATACCTAAAGAATGAGTGTTATTCCTCCTTTATAAAGTTTTGTGGATCTTTATCCTTTTGTTTATGAGATTTACATCTTAACTATTTTGGGATTTTCCCCTCTAATCATAGAAGGTTAAAATCTAATCCTAATGACTCTCTTTGACCAGTTCTCCATAGATTATTAGGATGGATTTTCTAGATAAGCTTCATGACAAAATTTGATTAGGATAAGGATTCTACCATTGAAATCAAGTTCATTATGATTTTGAGCGAAGAATACTATACATGGTTGACATGTTCAACATATCTCTACATGTTTCTGACATGTTGAACTCTTTGCAAGATGATTTTACCATGCATGGTGTCCAGACAGGTATTCCTTAGTCTGGGTGAGGTTTGAACTGGGGCCTTGGTTGACCCGGTTGATGTTGTCATGTGTCTCTTTATGAGTGGTGGGAGTTTTTTACCCTCTACATTTGCCCCCCTAGTTATTTATTTCTTAGGATTGATGAGGAATGGAGAACTATATTGCAAGGCCATCTTTTTGCCTCAAAAATTTAAGTTGATTGGCATGTATCCATCAGGAATGTTTGAGAAAACCCCCTGAGATCATCTTTAGCTAACTTGTGGAAGTTATCTTCCCATCCGGCTTCGAGTTAGTGGATGGTTTCTTCCTTTCACAGGGTAAATGGGTGGCATAACAACTCCTTCATCTTCTTAACGTAAATGCAATGTTTCATGCTCTAATGATGACAAGGTATGTCGTTTGGGTTTTCCATATACCTTGAGCTGTCTTCACGTCTTGAAACAAAAGGTCTTTTCATTCTTGAACGTTTCTTGGCTTTCTAAGTCTCTTTCGCTATAAATTCTTTCACCTTACTAAGGACGTCACTTTCTTCTTTTAATCCCAGCTTGAATTCTCTGATAATTTCTTTCTCTCAGTCTTCTTCGACTTCCCAAGACTTAATGTTGCCGATGAGTCCTCTAGGTGGCGACCTCGCTTCTAGACCAAAAGCTGGATGGTTACTGTTGAAGACACTTCCTTGAGAGATGATGAGGTGGCTATGGTTGTCATGACTCGAATCTGCAGGCCGTGAAGTAGGCCTTGTTTGGATCCTTGATGTGGAAATGACCCGCCCTGAACCCATTCCTCATACGAGACCAACAAGCTTGGAACGTGTTATGAAGCCTCTTATCTATTCACTTCACATCCAAATAATGGATCATCATTTTAAGTTTATCCATTAAGTTACATCTTTTAAGTCCATTCCCAACATATCACATCACAGCGGAATAATATTAACAATCACATATTCCAAATAGTGTAACCAAAATATAAATAGTCAGTTTAAAAACATCTCATAGTTATCCAAATATAAAAAAAGGCTGAACCTGCCCATAATGTGCATATAATCCATAGCCCACGGGCATGACTGAAGCACTAAAGTATACATCCCATCAAAAGTAAACTAAAAACTAGAAATAAGACTATGATCAAATATATATCTGAGCTAGCCGCCCAACCTCCAACTATCTCTAACTCATCATAAGACGTAGTCCAACTTGTACACATACACATCTGCAGGTGGTGCTAATTGGGGTATGCTTGACGGGCTTAGTGAGAGGGTATGCAGTTTATACAACACTAAAATAGAGCAAAGATAATCATAATAACAAATAGGAGAATTAATGTAGGATAGAGAATCAACAAAATAAGAACAATCAACGAATATATTCTAAACAAGAATCCTTACTATAATTCAAGAATGCACATGTCACAAGGCAACCACAATGATAACCAAAGTAAATCAAATAGAATCATGCATATGTTGCATGCTATATGTCACATGTTAAGTATTATACGCATGTGCTCAGTAATATGTGTGCCACATGCAAAACACAATGGTATCCCATCACATAACATATCCAAGAGTAAAAGAACCATGAAAGGTCTTCGACAAAACATATCGTATATAAACTATAAAAGGTTCTCTAGCAAAGCATATCATATGTATAAATCATCAAAGGGTCTCATAATCTATGTAAGGATCTCATTGGTCTCTAATACATCACATCACATAACCCGTGTAAGGGTCTCCAACATGTCACATCTCATAATCCATGTAAGGACCTCCAACACATCACATTTCATAATCCATGTAAGAATCTTTGACACATCACATAACATATATTGGGCCACTAGGGCCGCCTTCACCTATTGATGTGACTCGGTGATTGGGTATCTGAAGCCATGAAGGCTAATGTTGTGTCTTATATTACTCCTTCGGACTAGGGTAGTCTCATAATATTCCCCTAGACTAGGGTAGTCCTATATTATTTCCTTGGACTAGGGTAGTCTCATATTATTCCCCCGGACTGAGGTAGTCCTTTAAAATTCCTTAGGACAATGGTGCCAAACAAATCTATAGGTCAAAGAAGCAATAAACTAAATTCATACTTTTATAAAATAATGTAATCACTACATAAGTGTACCATTTGTAAAAATATCTACATAATCTATCCCATGAAAAATCTAAAGAATAAAATAGTAAATCACATGAAAGAGGTCATGTGTCAATATGCTAGTGAAGGTCCTTGGCCCATAACTAGCGGCATAAGGGATGCTCATAGATGAGAAATCATTTTATAACAAAGTTCTTGTAGACTAAAACCAAATATCTCAAGTCTTTTAAAAACCCATGTAGAAATCTCATGTAAAGAACAACATGAAAATCCTAAAGTAAACCATGCCAATGATAACATGCACATACCACTAATTAAGAGTTATCACATGATATAAAGAATAATGTAGTCACACGAGGATCAACAGAATTAGCACAATTCATCATGGTATAACATGAATCGAATGAAACTTACCAAAGAGAGTAATGATCTAACATAAGAAGTCAATAAGTATGATAAAGATACACAAATCATAAAGAACTAATCATATGTCATTTCATCAAATAGGTGGGAGTAAACATTTAGGGGGTTTCAAGAGAAATCAAGGGAATAAACAAATAATCATTACAATGAACTATCCACTCCCTCCAAATCATGTAAATCTAACTCCATAAGCTTAGAGACCACCAAACTCAAAGAAATAGAACAATAGAACCATGTGGTTAACTCCAATTTTTGAAAACACATAGCAATGTGGTAAAAGAATTCCTTCAATTATGCTCACATTGAAGGATATAGAATCCACATAAGGAAATCAACATTCTTGTGGGGCTTGAATATAGATTTACTAAAGCAAAACTCATCCTTAACAAATCCAAAGTTCTAGGAAGAAGGAAATAATGCATATAGAGATTATCCATTCACACAATCAATTTTTCTAGAGATTAATCAACCAATCTTAGCAAATATAGAGTAGAAGCACATTCTTAAGAACCTAGGAAAGGGATTGTGTACATAAGATTCATATCCAATTCACATAATCCATGAAATCAAGGTTCTGTACAAGGAAACAATCATGCTCACAAGGAATAAATGTAAATTCCCCAAATCTAAGGTCATTTTATACAAATCTAAGATCCTAAGGAAGGAAAGTGCACATAAACAACATATCAACTCATCAACTAGTTCAAACCTTAGCTTCCAAGATGAACTTTCTCTACAACTTACTTCCTATTTAATGTTCTTCCTTCCTTTAAGAGAAAACAAAATTTTACATGGTTAGAATACATAAATTAAGGTGAAGAAATAGAAATTCATGTTTACTTAGACTAGATCTAGGAAGAAAAACACTTATTCTAGCCTATTTTCAAAGTTGGAAGAGAACTTACCCAATTTAGGAAGAACTCTCACACTTAGCTCCCAAATTCCCTAAATTTTTCTCTCTTTTGGTGTAAAATTTGGTCATTAGGGTTTTTTTGATCATATTTATAGGGTTTTGGGTCTAGTTTCATCCATTATATGGACTACATAAGGGTCTTAGGTGAAGTAGAGCTCTAATAGGGTCAAAATTTGAAGTTTTTTGACTCTAAAATTTGGTTTTTGGAAAACTGGATCAATCCAGCATGTTTTGGGAATTTTTTTTTTTTTTTTTGTAAAAACACTGCAAGGCCGGATTGATCTGGAAAAAATCATATTGATCCACTAAGTTTGGTTCCATCCTAAAAAATTGGATCAATCCGATCGTATTGATCTAGCAAGGTCGGATCAATACAGGTAACTTTTCTAGATTCGATTCCTTCACACTAAAATGTCCGTAATTTTCTCTACAAAACTCATTTTCGCATACCATTTATTATGTTTGCAATTAGACTTCAAGATCTTTTTAGAAATATATGGCTTGTACTATAATTCACTCGGGATTGGTGTCAATGGGCCTGGGAAGTTACCCTAAATTTGTGGATTTGTCAGCACAGACAGCTTATAGGAGAATTGTCATAACTTCTTTTAGAAAACTCATAATTACATACCGTTTGATTCCTTAGAAATTAAACTCATAGATATTTACATTTATATATGGATTGCAAGCTGATTCATATTTTATAGATACAGTTTCATCCGTGAAGTTATCCTAAATACACAGTTGAGAAAACTTTAGAACTTGACAAGTTCCAGGTCTAACTTAGGTTCTTCACTTCTAACTTGGTCTAAGGGATCTAAAACAATTCTAAGGTCTATCTAAACATGTGAAATTAAAAGTTTACCCTTATAGGACAGAATTACAATTTTACACTTAAAGCATAATACGGGGTGTTACAATGGTAGTGGTGGAAGGGGTAATCCTTCCCTGTGATCAAGAATAGCTGGAGGGGTTATCAGATGATGAGGCTATTTCCCTTTCTTTATCCTTGAGCCATGACTGGTGGGTTAGGTTGTGACTTGTGACTGAGCCACCTTAATCCCGATCAGGGGCATTTTAGTAAATATTTCAGTCCTGGCAGTTTCCATGTCTACATCAGTTACGGCATTTTCCATATCTACACATGTGCATTCTCATAACCCAATGTACCCATTTTATAGCCATGTTAGAGTCAATGGTTGGTTAATTAAAGCCATCGAATCAATATATATATATATATATATATATATATATATATATATATATATAAATGAGATTCATAATATCATTGGGTCTGCATCTAACTGATTAAGATTATCTTACAAAAACTGGATAAACTTCTCTCAAGCTTGGGGCCACGTTTATCAACAAGAATTAATTCTTACTTATTTGAGTTGAACTCAAGCATATGAAAGGCCACACATTTTGGATAGTTTATTGTTAGCAATCACTAATTCAAATTAATTAGAGATTGGGGCTCACATGTAATCTCAATGAGCGAGAGAGATCTTAAAGGATCCCACATTCTTTCTTTTATTTTGACTCAAATTCTCTTGCCCCTAGCTTTCTGAAAAGACAAGGATGTCCCTCTGTATTCATTGAAAAAGAAAAGAAAAAGGGTGAAAGAGAAGATAAAAGTGGTAGCTTTAATCCCTATATCTCTAAGCATGCTATGACTTAAAGTGCGGTCGATCATGGTGTTTTACACAATACATTAATAAAATAATTGAACATTTTAAACAACACACAGGACCTTCATCCTCTCCAAATGTTGTTCTCTAGATGCCTCGCACCTTGGTCTACCCTAGACACCACTCCTTATGTGTCATACACCTATGTCCTCCCTGAATGTCACTGCTTCTACTATCCACATGTTCGTGCTCCTAAGTTGTCCATCGTGCAACATGTAGACCCTTCATGCTTCTATCATGCCCTAGTTGGTGCACCAAAGCTGGCTCTCGTGCCATGTTTGGACTGTTAGTTATATAAACACCCAATTTTATTATGGTCTTCTCGCCTTTCTTTTAATTCTCCAATACCGAGAAAACCCCTATAAGGATCCAAGTTTATCCCTTTCTTGTGTATCTCTCCGTCATTTCTTATCCCCTGATAACACCTCACCCTAACTAATTTTTGAAGATCATGGACATTGATTTTCAATTGTATATGACACCACTCAATCATCAAAATACAAGCACTACATGATCATTTTGACATCATAAGTGTATCTGGCCCGGTTTAAAACTTATGCTAATGATCGTGAACACCATATTTCTCTGGATCAGAGTTATGGTCTCCGCCTCAAAATTTTGTTAAACTTAACATTGACGTTGCTGTTTCAAAAACTCTAATGGCCATGATGCTCTTGGTATTATTTATTATTAGAGACTGGAATGGTAACTTTTTGTTAGCTAAAATGGTAAGAGCATTGTTGGATAATCCTCTCATTTTGGAAGGCCATTCTCTCCTTTTTGGGCTAAGAGAGGTTTCTGCTCTTCACCTAGACAATATATTGGTTGAGGGAGACTCTTGTTACGACAAAATGGATCAGATTCAGGAAAAGGATAACATGAAATGAACGAAAAAAAAAACAGAAATACAAAAGAACAATCACAAAGAATGTGATATATTTAGCAATATATTTAAAAGAGATTCAAAACTGAATCTCACTTTATTACATTTGTAGGTTACATTATTATAATTACAATTACTTATTATATCGAAGTTTTAATTGTTTTGGTAACAAATATTCAATAAAGATTCAAATTGAATCTCAAGTTGTAACCTATATATGTTACAATGTTGGAATTAAATTTATTGTATTTAAAAGAATATATATATTACTATATATCATGGCAACCAAAAAAGTGGTATCAACGATTTTGTGTGTGGTTTTCTCATGATTTCTCTCTTAGAGGAAGAGATAAAATGCATGTAAGTGTGGAATGTGCTTGTTCATGTTTTTGAATAAAAATAAGGTGCAAAAACAAGAATTTTCTATTGGAGAAAGAGAAATATCATGATGTTTAAATGTTATTTTATAATATGATTTTACACACCAAGGAGCTATCGGGGTCATTTAAATGGAGGTTCATTTGTTGTGTAGAGAAAGGTGAGTCACTGGGGTATCCCCTGGAGGTGGTCGCCAAATTAGGCTGCTGCATTGAGAGAGCTTGGCAAATCCACTTTAAAAGCAACGGATTACTGCGATACGCACCAATAAAAATTTTAATTGCAGATTTTTTGGTTTGTATATTTTTATTGGCTTGCGATAACTTCATCTGGGTATGTTCTAATTCATTTAGTTGATTTTATTCTTATATTTCAACTAAATATCATATGTATACCACAATTCGTAATCTAAGTTATTGTGATTATAATTGTCTTGAATAACTTGTGAATTAGACAGTTATGTTACTGTTAATTTAAATGCATAAATCTTTATGTGAATTTGTAACATTAATTTTATCAGAAAAATTTATCTAACAATCTTAAAGTGTAGTGTAACTATATATATTTATGATTTGAGAAATCAAAGAGAACTGTACAAAGCATAAGTAATAGAGATTTATGGGTTGAAACATGAAATTTTTTTAGAAATATAAATAGAGTATGCGATACTATGTTATGGGAGTCTAAGAGAAGACCCAAGTACATACAGATTGGGTTATAAAAATTTGTATGGATTACATAGCTGGGTATATAAAAATAAATTAATTAATAAACAGAGTTTGAAACGTTGTAAGTACAAATACATTTGTTAGTCCGTATAGATTGCACAATATTCATATGGATTGGTATAGACAAATTAAAAAATAATAATAATAAATAGTTAAAAAAATAAAATTAATAAAAAAATAAAGCTCAATGATTCTTTGTTATATGTTCAAAAAAAAATCATAAAAATAAACATAAAAAGTTGTGGATTGGAAACATATTTTATAAAATTGTTGAATTAAGAATGCTAGAGGTAGAAATCTTAAAGAGTAACCCTACCACAATTGACGGATAAAGTAATTTATGACATCAGAGGACTTAATGAACTAATTCAATTCAACGACTACAGATAATATTGGAATTAAGCAAATAAAATTTGCCAGGATACATTATGAATTCAAATTTAATGAACTTGTGATATTAGTATCAGTTAGACTAGAGTAGAAAGTAATGTCAAGTGAGAATATAAAACTTTGACGATAAAAATTATGTCAATCCAAATTTCAATCGAGGTTTAGAATTTATCTGATAAGTGATTATAGAAAACTATTCAAATAGCTATAAAAAGAATATAGCTATGAAAGTGAAATGACACTAAAGTTATCCTAGAGGGGGTGAATAGGATATCTAATTTTTGGTTACTCGTTTTTGCAAATCTTGAAATTGGTTTTAGTCTTTTTAATTTGTCCCAAATGTATGTGTGTGTGTGTTGCAAGGTGTCTACTCAAGTATTTTATCAAACACGTAATATGCAAGAGTAGTAATAAGCATCAAAGTAAAGAGACAAGTAAATCCACAATAAGAGATTTATAGTGGTTTGGCACTATGGCCTACGTCCACTCTTCTAAAGCTCACCACCGAGCTTAGGTATACTTCATTTAAGTATTATTACAACCTAGGTCAATATACAAAAACCTAACTACTTGCTTACAAGCAAGCTAAACAACAATACTCAACGTCTTCGGCGAGTGTGTACTACTTTCAATGTCTTCGACAGACGTAGTCAAGCTTCCGATATCTCCGGCGGAAGCAAAGCAAACACAATAGTAAGTATGAATGTAAGGTTAAGCAAATATTCTCACAAAATGGTTGATGGTTCTAGTTGCTCAAAGTGGGGTGCTCCTTGTTGAGCTAGATTGTCTTAGCTACCCACAAGCTCCAAGTACGTGGCTCTAGTGCTCATTGAGTTCAGCCAAATGTGAGTTTTCTCTTGGGAAAGACACACCATAAATTCTCCTCAATAGTAGTAGTGATATTCAAGAGGAGAAAAAGAAAGAGTGATTATAGAGTATGATGTTAGCTATTCAAGCTCAAAATCAATATAGTAATGGTATTTTTCTTAGTGGGGGAGGCTCTAGATATAGTAAACTTTGTAACCCCCTCTTGGTAGCTTGGAGTGTTGGAGTTTTTTATCCTAATGGAAAAAGTTCCCTTTTATAGAGGTGGGGAGCACCCACAACCTTTGGATTGAAATTTTTTAAAATGGGCATCTCTTTAGAGCCTTAGATTTTAAAAAATGGGATTCAAATTTCAAAAATCTTGCATTAAAATTTATGTTTTTATTTTTTTTAAAATGCCCTTACAATCGATTGGGAGATTCTTAATCGATTGCAGATCTCATAATCAATTGTGGCTCAAGATCAGGTTCATAATCGATTGTGAGATCCCCAATCGATTACGAGTCTAGGAGTCAAGGCCCAAATCTAGGTCACAATCGATTGTGAGATTCGCAATTGATTGCAACTCCCAAATTTTTGGGGTCTTGGTCTTGGCACTCTAAGAGGGTCTATACTTAGGTTTTTTTCCCTTAGGTTTTGTGAGAGACTTACCACCATGTCTACATTGATTTTAAGGTCTCAAAATGATATGCAATGCATGCTTTATACCTTTATTGGTGGGGCAAGTTCGAGGTAGTCTCCGGTCTTTTTTTTAAGTCTTTGGTCTTCCTTGTCTTTATGTCTTGAACTTGTGAGAGCATACGATACTTACAAGACACATACCATTACACATTTGTCCATGGGATTGACATACATCAACAATAAACTATAGAAACCACATCATAGAAATTTCTTTTTATCATATAGATTCAACCTAGAAAATAAAGTTAAGGTTCAAACACCATATTCCAGCAACACCACCACCAACAAATCATAAAGTTTCATTCCACAACCACTCCCACCTCCAAATAGAAAATAGTTTAAGTCACTAAAACATATCATGCCAATGATTTGGCAAACAAATATGTAAAAATAAAAAATAAAGTGTCATCTAGGTTAATCCCTTCAAGCTTCTAACTATAATTTGAAGTCCTTTTCCTTGCACTTTCAAGACTTGAATCTTTGTATTCATCTTTCTTATTAAGTTTTAAATACTTTTCACTTGTTTATATAGTTCAAAATCTCTTTGACCCGTATTGTAGGGAATACACTGTAAATGTAATGTATTGTAAATTTCATGAACTGTAAAATACATGTATTGTATAAACTAAGACATGAGTAAAGTCTAGGAGATTCTTGGATTCAAGCATCATGAAGATCATCATAAAGTGCCAAGAAAACCTCAAAGAGATAAATCTTGGAGTCGACAAATCATCCCAAAAGGTTCACACTTCATTCCAAGCTCACATAAGGTAAAACAAGTAATGAGAAATAGTCTAAGTGAATCAAGGGTCCAAGGAAGGGATCTAAAGGTCTTAGGACCTTCCCAGACCATATAGGGACAGTCCAAAGACCTCTGTAGCATTTTCAA
>JAOXJP010229068.1:0-11011 GCA_025762735.1 Platanus orientalis | reverse complement strand
TCATAATTGCACCTGGTGGTAGGAGAAATTTCTTAATATGTACCTTGTTAGATGTGAGAAGTCATAAAGCTATAAAAATGTTCTGAATTTTTCAGGTTGGGTTGTTGAATGTGGATGGATACTACAACTCCTTGTTGTCATTCATTGACAAAGCTGAGTCTATGAAATTAGTATTCTCCTGGAGATTGGTTCTTACCTCCATTTCTTTTGTGTGAAAAACATATTGGTATAAAGACTATTGTGCAGATAAGAAGTCACGCAAAAAGTTCTTAAAGGTCTATTGGTACCCTCTCACTATTATGCTTTTAGATACCTACTTTTCAGGCATGTAAATTGTTTATTTTAGTTGGGAAACCCTATGGGATAACTTTAAACCCACTTTATACCCTATTTAGGGTTTATGTGACATAAGAAAATGGATTTTTGAAGGGAAAAAAGAATTTTGAGAAATTTTGGGAGAAGGCATAGCATTTTCTTCTCCATAAGCTCGATAAGTTTCTAAAACCTAGATCTAGTCTAAATGAGTTATAACACTCCACATTACAATTAAAGGGTAAAAAAAGTAATTTGACACATGTAAGGCTAAAATTGTCTTTTCATATGTTCAAACGGACCATCGAGTGGTTCAGTAATCCATTGGATCAAGTTTAAAGTGTAAGACCCAAGTTAGGTCTCGAACCGGTCAAGTTTGAAAGTTGTCCTAATTTCGCATTTAGGGTGCATTTATGGGCTCACTAACACCAATCTTAAGATAATTAGAGGACAAGCCATACCTTGATGAAAATATCTAGGAGTCTACTTATTAAGGATTGTATTGTTAATCCCATGGCCAAAACAATGTGGCTATATTTACGTGTTCCAAGCCTCAAACAAGAAGACAAGATGAACAAGATACATAAAGACCTAAGTGAGTGGCAAGAAAGAGAACCAAGAAAATAAAGACCAATACCAAGAATTTAAGAAGATCTCAGACAAGAGTAACAAGACAAAAGTGCCAAGGCAAGAAGGCTCAAGTGATGCTCATGACCAAGAACAATCTCGGGACATGCCCACACCATGCACAATGCACCAAAATTATAAAAAATCACTAAGAGTGGAGTGTGAAGCTATAGAATGGACCTAAGGACACCTATTGTTGGTCCCAAAGCATTTGGGAGAAGAACCCACTTAGAAAACTTGATGAAAAAAAATTTAGGTAATAGGTCTCCTAATCGATCATGAGATTGGTGATCGATTAGGGCTTGATTGATCACCAATCTCGTGATCGATCAAGAGCAGGATTTTAGAACTAAAATGAAAAAACAAAAGAGTTGTGAATCAGTAGCACGATTGATCACGCACTTATGATTAATTACAAGAAAATCATAATCAATCACGCTCGCGAATTTTAGAAAAATCTGATTTATTTTTGGAGATTTCAATATGAGAATTCTCATCATTTGTTCATTAGAAAAAGCTTTAATCCTATGGACTAAGACCAAAATTAGCTCTATAAAGGGGTAAGAATACCCTAGGTTAAGTGAGAGAGATCTACGCAAAAAGAAAAACATTGTCTGAAAAGTATGGCTAGTCTGAGAACCCAAAAGTTTTAATTTTTCCTGTGTGAAAGACCTTTTACTACTAAAAATCACTGCATGTGATCTCTTCCTTTGCTTACTATATTGAATATTTAAAGGGATGACAACCTTTGGTTATCCATTGAGAGGAAATAGGAAATCTACAAGACATTAGGGAGCAGTCTCTGCGGTGATCAAATGTGGAAGAAAAGACACATCAGCTCACTATAGGATCACCCACAACTGGTATACTTTTCAAAAACAACATATATGAGGTAAAACAACATTCATCTTATTGATTATTGTTTAAGTTTGTTTTGCCGGAGACATTGGAAGGTGCACTACACTCTTCGGAAACAACAAGTGTAGGTTAGTGCTTGGATGGTAAGTAGAAAGGTTTTTGTGTTAATTTTTACCTATATTGTCTGTATTTCAATCTAAATAAAATTACGGAAAGCTCAAGTTGAGCTTTAGAAGTGGACGTAGGCCGTAGTACCAAACCACTATAAATATTGTGTTGTGTGGTTGTTTGTGATCTCTTTCCATTGTGTTTTATTTGATCAATGCTCTTGTGAATGCTTTAGTGTATTAATTACATTAATTAAATTATAATCAAAAGGATAAGTCAATTGATCAATCTTGCAGATGTTAATCGTTAATCTTGATAACAAGAAAATTAAAATTGATTGAAGAAAACTGAGAAAGATCAAGAACATTACAATTAATCCTATTTACCCCCCCTCTAGGATAGAATTTCAATTGGTATTAGACCCTAGTTGCTCTTGTAGGGCTTAACAACCCGAGTCAAAGATCCTACTAACCTAGAGAAATCCTAAAAAGACCAACATGCAAAAGTCATACTTTATGACAAAACCACCATTTTTATGGAAAAAATTATTTGTAGTGGAAATTATGGATGAGTACATTCCTCTAATTCATGGACCTATTTGTATAGATGGTTGTCCAAACCAAGTGGGAAAAACCTACTTCCCTCGAAGGGGAATGGATAGCAGGACAATGCAAGGCACACATTGCAAATTATAAGGAATTGAATGTCATTTTTTGTGTCTTAAGTCCTACTAATCTTAGGTGCATATGTAACCTCACTGCGGCTAAGGATGCATAGGCACTTCTATAAGTAACCCATGAGGGAACAAGTGCAATAAAGAAATCTAAATTGCAAATGCTCACTACAAGGTTCAAAGAACTTTGGATGAAAGAAGATGAGCAATTCATCAACTTTTATACTAAGTTACAAGACATTGTGAATGGCGAGGCTAGGATAGGGAACCCTATAGAACTAATTGATGTAGAAAAAAAAATTCTTAGGTCACTCCCCGAAAGGTTCAGAACCAAAGTAATTGCCATAGAAGAAGGCAAAAACATAAATACCATAGTGATAGAAGAACTAGTGGGATCTCTCCAAACCTTTGAAATGACCTTCACATAAAATACCAAAAAGAAAGATATTGCTTGTAAGGTTGAAGAGTAATCTCACTATAAAAAGAATCTGATGAGGAATTCACCAAAGTAGCTAAGAGTTTTAGAAAATTCTTTAGAAAAAACACTAAGGACTACAAAAAGATGTCATCTAGGAAGTCTAACCCAATTCTTAAAAAGAAGGAAACCAGTAGTGATGAGCCAATTTCCTATAAGTGCAAGGGCCTGGGTCATTATTCTAAAGAATGTGCCAATAAAAAGAAACTAAAGACACGTGGTAAATCCATGGCTACAACCTGGGATGATGACTCAGATGAGTCAAAAAGTGAGTCTCAATCAAGTAATGAAGATATCTCTCAAGGCGTAAAAGCCTTTATGGCCTGGAGCACTCCCATGGCCTCACTTACCAATAACATTGAATCCGAGAGTGATAGTGAGAGAGAATTCGAGGAAGTTGACGATGGGGGCATCCAAGAGGCCTTTGACAAACTCTTCTTGGAAAGTGTTAAGTTAGAAAAGGAACACTTTTGGCTGAAGAAAGAGAACAAGGAGTTGATTAGTAAATCATTATCCTTGTAACACCCCATCTCTCAACTTCAAACAATGTCTCCTGAGAACTTTAGCTATAAACCTAGTGAACTATTTATGAGAGAAAAGGGAGAACTAAGTGAGAAATTAAATAAATTAGAGTCCAAACTCAGAGAGTCTAGGATGTTTGCTACCCTAGAAAAGGAAAACAAAAGAGTTGAAAAGAATTTTTTTGAAGAAGCCAGCAAAAATCTAAATCTAAATGTTCTCGAACTAGAGAAAGAGGCAAGTAAATTTGAGAGTGAGAAAAAGAACCTAAGGGACACATGTTCCGAACTATCCACTAGGACTTGTGAACTCCTTAAATAAGTAAGGGAGTTGGAGGAACATAAGAGAAAATTACTTAGTTTAATTGCCCAAGGAAATGAAAAGTTTGAGAAAATGATTTCAATGGTCAAAGAACATAGTGACATGAGTGGTCTAGGATACAACTCAAATGACTTAACCACTCATCTAACTAAGAACAATTTTGTTAAGGCTAAAGGGAAGGAACATGCCTGACCTCAAGTCATTCAATAACAGTCCACTACTTATGTTGGAAAGACTTTTCATTCCTCTAAGGAAAAGAACAAAAAAACCCTTTAAGACAAATTCCATTTCAAAGGCCAAGGAACTTTGAAAAAGGGCAAACCTCATTCTCTAAGGGAGATACCAATGATGCACATTATGCACCCTCATCAAGATAAAAAATGTCCTACAACAACCTATCGACTTCAACCAAGAGAAGATTTCTTATGAACAACAATTAAAGAATGTATGATTGGTACAATCAAAATCTTCCGCTCAAATACAATGACTCTATCAACAAAGATAGGTGAGAGAACTGGTGTAACCCTACTTATGCCCCCACCTGTAGTAGACCACGTATTACATCTACTATTGTGGACTTAAAGGTCATATGAAAGTAGGCTATAGAAAGAGGTTAAATGACTTCAAGGCTCTAATTTTTCAAACGAAAAGCCAAAACAATAGAAGAGCTAGGAAGAGGAGCTACTTCCAAAAATTAGAAAATGAAAATCTTGAACACAAGAAGATGATGTCCAAACTAGCTCAATCCAAAACAAAAAGGATTTAGGTGAAAAAGGATAAGCTCAAATGTCTTATCATTTATATGACATTAAGAGCCAGGAAGACCTCAAGATGTTACCTTGATAGTGGTTGTTCCAAACACATAATTGGGGATAAGTCATTGTTTACTCATTTAACTAATGTACAAGATGGGGGAGTCACATTTAGTGATGGAAACTCCGTAAGAATTGTGGGAAAAGGCATCGTAGAGATTCCAGGAAGTCTAAAATTGAATGACGTCTTGTATATGGAAGGACTTAAACATAATTTGATTAGCATTAGTCAAATTTGTGACAAAGGGTATGGTGCCCATTTCGCAAAAGATAAATGCAAAATAAAGGATAAGGAAGGAAGATCTTGGTGATTAGGTTGAGAACAAGTGATAACTACTATATCATTGAACCAATTAAAGATTTCTTTTAAACATGCCTTGTCTCTCACTCCCAAGAGACAACTCTTTGGCATTAAAGGTTGGGTCATCTAAATTGTAAGGATTTTGCCAGACTAAGCAGGAAGAGCCTAGTTATAGACCTACCTAGTCTTGACAAGGTTGAAAACTCCATTTGCAAGGGTTACCAAATGGGAAAATAGTCCAAAACCTCTCATAAGAAGCTTACACAAATTGGGACTTCAAGACCCTTGGAGTTATTTCATATGGACCTAGCTGGACCAACTAGGACAAAGAGTCTTAGAAGAAATAGATATTTCTTCATGGTTGTGGATGAATTTTCAAGGTTCACATAGGTAGCCTTCCTAAGAGAGAAGTTTGAAGCTTTTGATGAATTCATTCTCCTATGCAAGAAAATCTAAACTAAGAAGGAGCTTACTAGCAAAAGGATCAGAAGTGATCATGGAGGTGAATTTGAGAACCATAAGTTCTCAAAGTGGTGTGATGAAATGGGAACTAAACATGAATTCTCAACTCCAAAAACACCTTAGCAAAATAGTGTGGCTGAGAGGAAAAATAGGACATTACATGATATGGTCAATGTCATGCTAGAAAACAAGAGCTTTGCAAAAGGTTTTAGGCTTAAACAATCAATACTGTGTGTTATGTGTCTAACCAAGTATATTTAAGACCAGACACCAGTAAAAAACCATATGAAACATGGAAACAAGAAGCCTAGTGTAAAATATGGAAAACTTAGAAAAAATTGATTCCAAAAGTGATGAGGCAATTTTCCTGGGATACTCTACAAGGAGCGAAGCCTTTAGAGTTTTCAGCAAAAGGACTCTCACTATTGAAGAGTCCATAAATGTGGTCATTGATGATCACATTAAGAAGAACTTTAAAAGAGAAGGTGTATCCCTATATGAAGGAGAAACAATTACCTTGGATCTTGAATCCACAAAAGAAGAAGGGGAGATGGAAATCATACCCAAGAACTCGAGATTAACTAATGGCATATCACCTTCAGATATCATTGGTGATCTAAAGAAAAACGTAAAGACCAAGAAACAAATAAAAATATTCTCAGTCATTTCTATTTTACCTTTAAAATAGAACCAAAGAAGTAAAAGAGGATCTAGATGATTCGAATTGGATCAATGCAATGCAAGAGGAACTCAATCAATTTAAGAGAAATGATGTGTTGTACCTAACGGAAAGACTAAGTGACAAAAAAGTCATTGGTGCAAAATGGATATTTGAAAACAAGTTTGATGAGCATGGAACCATCACTAGGAACAAGGCTAGGTTAGTTTCCAAGGGGTATCCACAGATTGAGGGCATTGATTTTGAGGAGACTTTTGTCCCTATGGCCAGACTTAAGTCCATTAGAATCTTAATAACCATTACATGCTACCTAAAGTTCAAAATCTATCAAATGGATGTTAAGAGTGCTTTTCTAAATGGAATACTTGAAGAAGAGGTGTTTGTAGAACAACCCAAGGAATTTGAAGATCCCAAATTACCCAACTATGTATATAAACTCAAGAAGGCACTACATGGTTTTAAACAAGCTCCTAGAGCCTGGTATGAAAGACTCAAAAAATTCTTTCTTGAAAACCACTTTGACAGGAGGAGTGTTGAAAATACACTTTTCATAAAAAAAAGAGGGCAACATATTCATAGTGCAGATTTATGTGGATGACATCATTTTGGCTTAACCTATGAGAAAATGACATGGTTTTACTCAAAACAATGAAGTTAGAATTTAGAATGAGTATAGAAGGAGAACTAAAGTTCTTCCTAAGGTTGCAAGTAAAACAAACTCCTCATGACATCTTCTTAAGACAAACTAAGTTTGCCAAGGATCATGTGTCTATGTTTGGATTACAAGAGTCCAAACCTGCCAAAACTTCAATTAACATTAGTGACAAGATCATTAAGGATTCAGGGGGAGTAGAGGTTGACTCCACCTACTATAGAAACATTATAGATAGCTTGATCTATCCTACTGCAAGTCAACTTGACATTGCATTTAGTGTGGGTGCATGTGCTAGATATCAAGTAGCACCAAAAAAGTCTCATCTTAAAGTGGCCAAGAGGATTATCCGATATGTTCATAGGACATTGGACTTTGGATGTAGAGGTACTCAGATGTGGACTGGGCTGGTGATATAGAGGACCACTGAAATTGTTAAGTGCATAATCCTAAAGGGGGGTGAATAGGATTTAATTACTCAAGAATTTATAGTGGTTCGGCATTGGGCCTACGTCCACTTTGACTAGTCAATTTTATTAATCAATCTTTTACAATGATTACAAAATAATGAAAAATCCTTAATTTATGTAATTGGTGTCTCCGGTAAGCATGGTATTGGTTGTCTCCTAGCCAAGGTCTTACAATTTGTCAACCGGCATCTCCGACCATTGACACAAGGGTAAGGTATATGTGCATACCTTAAACTATGTACTTGGTGTCTCTGACAAGCACAGCCTTGGTTGTCTTCGAGCCAAGGGCTTACAATCTGTCACACGACGTCTCCGACCAGTGACTCAAGGGATCAATGGTATACTACCAATATGGTTCTCAATAACCTAATATGGTAAATATGGTCAAAATAAGGGAACAAGGTCTCAAGACAATATGGTTCTCAAACTAGCTAAATATATCAATATGGTTAACCAAGGGAAATAAAATCCCAATATAGAGAGTGATTCTCACTAGCTAAGTATACCAATATAGTCATTAAGAGAAACTAAGTCCCAATGTAGAAAATGACTCTCATTAGCCAAATATATCAATATAATAGTCTCTACCTCCACATAAGGGGGTGTATGTGAATGCCTCTAGAGAAGGCAAGTAAACAAGTAGTCACACAACTGAACAAGACTCTATATAGGCAAATACAAGTGAAGCACAAGAAGGGTAATATCTCAAGTAAGGGAACCAATGTCCCAATGTAGAGAATGACTCTTAACTAGCCAAGTATACTAAATGCATGGTCTCTACTCAATACCAAGGGAGTATATGAATGCCTCAAGTATGCAAGTAAATCACACAACTAAGTATGGCCTCTAGAATAGGCAAATATAAGTGAGACTCATAAGGGTTTAATCTCTTGGAATGGTTTTCTAAAGATTCACATGTAGAGTAGTGGTATAGATATACAATAAGCAAAAGCTAACTACAAACTACCTACAATGTAAACAAACTCTAAAATATAGGCAAAAGTTTTACCTCAACCTTTTAGGTTGGGAGTTTATATGCTTGGAGATGTAGGAGCACTATCCTTGATCCTCCTCCTCTCTTCTCTTGCAAAGAAACCCTCCTTTATGGCTACAAGAGAGTGACAATACCTCTCTTCTTCTCCGTTGGAAGCTTGAAAGCTTGAATGAAAGTGTAGAGAGAGTGGATCTTGTAGAGCTCTTCTTCTTGCCAAAAAATCCTTTTCTTTTCCCTTTGTTAATCCCCTTGAAAACCCTTTTTTAAATCCCTTGAAAACTTATGTTTAGAAGGGAAAAGTTTATTTTTATAGTTGGGAGGAGCATCCATGGCCTTAGGATAGGCATGTGGCAAATAAAGGAGCATTTTGGGCCTTTAGATGTGCCAAAATGAAGTTTAAATTTCAAAAAAATCGTCTTGAATTTTGTGTCAAAAAATTATCAAAAGTGCCCTCCAATTTGATTTGGGGTTTAAAAACCCATTTGGGATCTCAAAATTTGTATCGCAATCGGTTTAGGCTTATCAACTTTATGGTTTTTATAATTGATTTCAACATTTTTTGAAAATTTTTTTTCGAGCCGATCATTTTGAGTACTCGTGGGTTCCAAGCGGACATCGGGATCAAAAGTTATAACCATTTTAAGTTGAGATGTCCATATTCAGTTCTTAGCTTATTTTCTAATAGGAGATTTTTGAGCAATTGCACCTAGGGGAATACATTGGTCTTAAGGCCTTCCTAGGATTAAGCCTTTGTCTTTAGGGGTCTCCTAAAGTAGCCACACAATACCCATTTAGTTTTATACCTAATTTACCTTTCGGGCTCAAAGATGATGATGTGGCTTTTCCTTGGCACTTCTTTTTAGCTCTTCTTGGGTTCTTTGCTTGATATGCCTTGGATTATAACACTTGAACCTTTTCCTTGTCATGGTGATGGTCTCCACACTAGACACTCATAGGCTCACTCATTATATATAACATTCATAGCCTACCACTTAGACTTAGAATGAAATTAACAAATTACATGGTGACTTAACAACCGCAAAAGCACTTGTGGAGGTTGTTTTTATATTGGCAATAGTCTTGTTTCTTAGTACATCAAGAAACAAAACTCTATTTCATTGTTAACTGTAGAAGCTAAATATATACATTATAGCTGGGAGTGCAGCTACTCAACTTCTTTGGATGAAGCAAATGCTTAGGGATTATGGAATTGCACAAGGCACAATGAACATATTTATGGACAATTAGCGTGCAATTGACATCTATAAGAACCCAGTTTAACACTCAAGAACTAGACACATTAATATCCGGCACCATTTCATCAGGGAATTAGTGGAGAAAAATACTGTGTTGATGTCCTACATAAAGATGAAGGTTCAACTTGCTGACATCCTAACAAACCACTTGACTCCCGTTAGTTTGAATACATGCGAAGTTCTATTGGCCTATGCACTATTTAAATTAATCAAAAAAGGGTAAAATAGGTATATGAGGTGGTTACAAAGGAAAAAATTTAAGGGGGAGAGGATCTGGGAAGATTTAGAAAAGTTGATCCCTGGTCAATCACGAGATTGGTGATCGATTAGGCGTGATTGATCATGAATAATGCATGATCGATTCATGAATAATGCGTGATCGATTATGGCCATGAATTTAATGGCTCCAGGATTCATGAGAGCCCATTTTAGAGTGATATAAAAGTCCTACAAACCCTTCATTCCTCATTTTATAAGAACCTTAAAACTCATAATCTATTAGAAACCCTAACCCTAGCCTTCATTCACCATTCTCTCTCCAATTCGTCACCATGCCTCGCTACAAGATGGTTGGGAAGAAGAAAGCCTCCAAGGATGCTTCCGGCTCCAAGCATGGTGCTTCCAAAGGGAAAGAATAGATAAGCTCTCAAGGACCACCATCCAAGATATTAAAAACATGGAAAGGTGGTTCATTCTCGTTGTTTAGGAATAAGTTGAGTTTGGCTTGCTATGAGACCACCTTCTCTACAAGGGGTTAAGTGATTGAGAGGATTGTGGCCCTTGATGCTCTCAGAATATTGCAACTCTATGAACATATCAATGGTCATGGGTGGCTACCACTATTTTCTCTTAAAGGACCCATTTATAATGAAGTTGTACAAGTCTTCTACTCAAATATCTTCCATGAGAACTATAGAGCATATTTCTTTTACTCCTCAGTCTATAAGGTTCTGATCTTGATCAACCCAAACTTCATCTCGACCTTCTTGGAGATTCTACATTTCCCTGATGCGATCCCTTTTCCTCCTCTGCTGATGTCCAAGGAGGACAAGGTAGTGATGACCATTTGTCTGTGCAGGAGGACCATCAGATAGACCACGAAGCTTGGTAAAAATCACTGTAAGCCGATCATGTAGTTCTTGTTTCATGTATTTACCTACATCCTTCTTCCTACGACACATCGGAGTGGCCTTACCTTCAATATGGCCGACCTAATTGACTCTATTCTAGAAGGGAAGCGTATTGATCTTCCTTTAATCATTTGCTTTGTCTTCTTTGAAGGCCGTCATTGCTGATCATCCCATAGGTAGTCTGCCATTTTATGTCCTCATATCTCAAATCCTAGAGGGACAAAAAGTGCCTCTATAGTCCAGTGTTCATGCTCATAGGACTCCTCCAATTATGTTGATCATGTAGGAAATATATGTCCTGACAAAGCCATTCACATAAAATATAAGCATGATTAATTAATTAATTAATATTCTATCATCAC
>JAOXJP010229067.1:0-11011 GCA_025762735.1 Platanus orientalis | reverse complement strand
GTGCCCCTCAAAAAGTGTAAATCACTTTTTGGTACTAATGCGTCAGCCCCTCTGGTGCCGTTTTCACAGTTCTCACGAGATTCGTTTGCACATAATCCAAGCCCATCTTAGACAGGCAGAAACTTCAGCATCAGGTTCTGATTTAAACATGACAGTGGGAGTTCAACCCCAGCCGTCTCATATGATTATTTCTTTTTCAGCACAATTTGATGCTAAGCAAGCCCTTCTTGATCAACAGCAACTATAACAGCCTTATCCAAACTATTTACGGGGTTGGCTACACGCATCTTGTTCCACAATTTTACTCTATATAAGGTCATATCTACTGTTAAATCACAACCTGTCATGTCTTTTCTTATTATTTCAATCCAAGTCAATTTTGACATTTCTCTTATCCTTTTAACGCCTTCAATATGTATCGCCTCACTCTTCACTTGCATAGTCATTAGTCCTCGTTGCACATGACCAAACCATCTCCATGATTTTCCCTCATTTTATCACCTATTAGTACTACACTTAAGCTCATGTGAATGGATTCATTCAAAATTCCAAACTTTCTAGTCTTACCACTCATTAATCTCAACATCTTCACTTCAACCACTCATTTTATGTATGTGTTGTTTGTTGGTTGCCCAACATTCTGCTTCGTAAAGCATGTCTAATCTTATAATTGTCTTATAAAAAAAATTCCTTTAATTATAGTGGTTTTGTTTACCACACAATACTCCAGAAACACCTCTCCACTTCAACCATCCTATTGTATTTCTATGAGCAATATCATCTATAATATCTCTATCCTTGTGTACAATGAAACCAAGATAACCGAAATGGTCATTTTGTGGTATCTCTTGGTTACCAATCTTAACTACTCCTAGTTTTGCTAAACTTACATTCTATAAATTATGTTTTAATCTTATTTATCTTAAAACCATTTGATTTAAATTTCATAGTTTTAACTTGGCATTTATCTCATCTCTAGTCTCATCAATCAACACAACATCATCAGCAAATAGCATACACCATGACTCCTCCTTTTGTATATGCCTAATCAACTCATCCCTAAGTAAGACAAAAAGGTACAAACTCAACGATGATCTCTAATACAAGCCCACTGTGATCATAAACTTATTTGTTTCTTTCCTGATTGTCCTAACATTAATTATTTTTCCATCATACATATCCTTAATTATGCCAATATATTTGTTTGGGATCCCTTTTTTTATCTTCTAAAACCCATCAAATGATCTCTCTTGGTACAATATCATATGCATTTTCTAAGTCAATAAAGATTATCACGTAAAGATTTTTCTTCTTTTCTCTATACTTTTTCATTAATCACCCAAGTAAGAAAATAGCTTCAGTTATTAATTTCTCATACATCAATCCAAACAACTTTTTAGACACTCTAGTGTCGTGTTTTAATTGTACTAAATCACTTTTTCCTATAGTTTCATTGTATGGCTTATGAGCTTGATCCCACTATAACTGGTGCAATTTTAAATGTCCCCTTTGTTAATATAAATATAAACCACAATACTTTTCCTCCATTCATCTAGCATCATTTTAGTTCTAATGATCTTGTTAAATAGCTTAATTAGCCATGATAATCTCAGCTTACATACATTCTTAACCTCAGCTTGGATACTATTTCGTATTAATGTCTTTCCAATTTTCATCTTCCTCAAAGTTTCTTTAACTTCCAATATTCTAATCCTACGAAGATACATTTGATATATAGTCTCATTTACTCTACTGATTCCTTAAACTGGCATTTCCTACATGATCATCATTTAAAAAATTTTAAAACCGAAATAATGTTTTGCCTAGGATGTACCATTTTCCCTTATGGGCCCCACATAAAAGTCCTTGGGGCCTAAGAATAATGCGATTGACCCTCCGCTTGGAGATAAACAATGATTAGTTCTACGGTTGGAGATAAGCAATGTGATTGACCCTCCGCTTGGAGATAAACAATGATTAGTTCTACGCTTGAAGATAAACAATGTGATTAACCCCTCCGTTTGAGGATAAACAATGCAATTAGCCCTTTGCTTGGGGATAATCAATGCGATTAACCATTTTCTTGGGGATAATCAATAAGATTAGTCATATGCTTAGGGATAATCGTTGTGATTAGCCCTTTGCTTGGGGATAAATAATGCGATTGACCCTCACTTGGGGATAATCAATGATATTGGTCATCTGTTTAGGGATAATCAACGCGATTGACCATCTACTTAGGGACAATCAATGCGATTGTATTCCACCATTGGTTACTATACCTTGGTAAATTCTGCTATGTTTTGATTGACTGGTAGCCATTTTGGTAAACATATAAATTGACTTTATTATGATCGATGCCTTCAAGTATTTTGGTATTGATATTACAATTGTCTAATGCTCATCTGGGATAAGTTTATCCCTATTTTGTATGGATTGACACTACCTTGTGTAAACTTGAATACTGTTTTGCATTGATTCGAAGCCTAATTAGGTAAATTGACTTGTTCCATTGATTTTCTTATACTTTTGGATAAAGCATATACCTATCCAAAACTTGAAGATAGGAATCTTAATGGTCACATAACCAAATAAATCGTAGTCTATGATGCGATTTTGAAATGCCTTTACTTAGGCCTATGATCTATGGTTACTTAAATCTTAGTAAGAACATTCATATACATTATATTCAATGAATGAGAATATTCATATTATCCTTTGTTCTGTTTCTAGTCTGTTTCTTTGATATCATGCATGTTCCTTTCATATCAATATCATCTTCATATTGCTATGCACATATATTTGATTCTATTTCCTTTATATGCTTATTGCCTATTAATGCTTGCGGAACCATAAACTCACCCATCCATGAACGTTTTTTAGATAGGTTATGAAGAGAGACGAGAGAAAAGAGGGTTTACAAAAAGGATGAGGATTGAACCCATATTTTGTTAATGGCTCTCAGATTTCAGATTTTGTGGACATGTATTTTGATACTGAGTTCTTAAGGACTAATTGAACATGGATAATATGTTTTGATAGAACTCATACTTGGGGTAGACTTTTGTACCCTTATTTGATATATGGATATTCGTTATAGTTGATGCCATAGTGTAAAATTGAGTAAGGGTTATATGCATGAGATTAGTAGTTTGCACCGCACTTCTTGTTGATACTCATGCTATATCCATTGCATAGGTAACTTGATGGTTGTGATAAAATTATATAAATGACATGTTTTCGGCTATGTTATTATAAAAAAAAATGATGTTTATGCTATGAAATGAATCTAAGATAAAGGTAAATGAAAAAAGGAAAAAAAGAAAAGAAGAAGAGACCATGATCAACCATGGCTAAGATATGGATTGATGTTTTAAGTGTCACAGTCCGAATCCGAGGTGCTTACAAGTTATTATCGAAGTCTGGCTCAGAGCTTGATAGAATTGGTATCATAGCGGCCATGTTTGGATTCTATAAACAACTAATTGGATTAATTATATAAAATGTTGAGGCATGAGTAAACCATTGGATAGAAATAATGGATTACCCTTTGAGGAATGATTGATGATTGTGTTTTACAGTACTACATGACTGAAAAAGAAGAATTACTATGGACTTGGTGACATCTTAGCGGAATTAAACCAAATTATTTTGATTTGATGAAATGCTAGTGGATACAAAGAAATGCCATTAGTTGGAAGGAAAGAACTTAGTTGAGGCCTTCCAAGCCATTAGAGTTGGTAAGAGTGGTTAAAGAGAATTTTACCTAGGGGGTTAACCCCGTGAGAGAAATCATAAGGATGGAGACGACGCAATTGAGCGGTTCCAAAGGTTGGGACCATCAGAGTTTTGGGGTTCTCCAAACCTAATGGAGGCCGAGGCATGGATCATGAAACTCCAAGAGATCTTTGAAGTGATTGGCTGTAGTGAGGACCATAAATTTGTTTTGGCTACCTTCATGCTATGAGGAGAGCCAAACACTAGTGGCATGAGGTGAAAGAGACGTTACCTCTTAAGGAAGATGAGCCTCTTGTTTGAGACACCTTCTTAGATGCTTTTCATAAAAAATTATTTTCGAAGAGCTTTCGGAATGAGAAGGTGGTGGAATTCATGGAGTTGATCCAAGGGAACATGACCGTAATCCAACACAAGCCTCAATTTATTGAACTAGCTAGTTCGCTTTGCAGCCCACATTGTTGTTGACAATTCTTATAAGGCTAAGAAGTTTCAACAAGGACTTAGGCTTGGCATCTGATCCCGTATGGTTGTACTCTATTTGAGGACCTTTACGGATGTGGTTAAGACCAATAGAGTTCTGGAAAGGGAGAGTGAGGATCTCCATAAGATCTGAGAAAAAGTGAATGTACTTTCACCATGGATCATAGGAAAAATTCTTCCATCTATGCACTCAAAAGGAAGGCACCCTACCCAAGGCCTCTTAGCGTATGCGAGAGCTGTGAGAAAGCACATAGTGGTACTTGTTATAAGGAGATAGGGGCATGTTATGGATGTGGTCACGTTTCGCACCCCGAAACCTATACCAGTAGGGCCATGAATTTCGGCATGTGATATCAACACTTTTCATTTATTCATAACCTGTGTAAGTTTTATATTTTTCTTTTGTTCATTCATACACAACAAAATAATACATCAATCAAGTTCCAATAATCATATAATCATTCACATTCTTATAAGTTTGGCTTGTATAAAATTCTATAGTCCATAAATTATAATCATGTAAATAATCGAAAATATAGTCTAACATTCTCATTAAACCAATAGTCTAACATAATTTAAACCATCATATGAAAATCAAATTCTAAAATCTACTAATTTATTACATCATTTGTAAACTGAAATAAATAACTAAACTAAAATTAATCAATGTCATGTCTCTAAACTAAAATAACTAAAATAAAATAGACTCCATTTGAATTTATAGTCCATATATAACCGAATTACTTTGCAGCTGCCTCATCATCATCCGTGGTGCCAAATTTGGGTGAGCTTAATAAATTCAATAAGAAAGCAGTAAACTAAGGAAACATTTGATCAAGACTTAGCACGATTACAAAACCAAAATAAATATTTTTCATATTTACTAATCAATATGCATAACAATACAGTTTATAAATCAATCTTTTACAATACTAAGCATCTTATAAAAACTACAATTTCATGCACAAAATGGAAAAATAGTGCTAATCATATATTTTTAAATTGAATGGAATATATCAGAAATTGTTAATGGATATGTTGTAAATTCTATGAGTAGGAAAATACATGGGTTAATAGACTAGGTTATGCCATGTTCAAGCTAGAGTCTAGGAGGTTCTTCTATCTACTATGTGTGAAGATCACTTTCGAAGTCCAAGAATGCTCCAAAGAAGCAAACCGGGATCATGCGAGAACTAAAGCGACATGTTCACATCATCTGTGTCCTGCATCCATAAAGGTATGTGAGGGTAAGTTTCACTTAAAAAGACCCTCAGTACTCCCAAGTCCACCTCCCATATGGTTAAAGATTGCCTTAGAGTCAATCTACTCAAAACCAGAGAGAGTAGAGTGCTCCAACCAAACTAGTAGATCAGGCTATTAGTTTGGAGGGCTCTAAAGGAGAGTTGGAGCACTCCAACCCTAAACTGGAGCACTCCAAAAAAATTCTGGACCGTATTATCTAAGAGAACTACTTCTAGTGAAGCACTTAAAAAATGTTGGAGCACTCCAAAGTGAAGTGCTCTAATCTAGGTGAAACTTTTCAAAATTAAAATAGATGTTCCAAATTAGCTACATATTTTGGATGATTCTCATCCAAGAGTTGAGGTGAGTCATGATCCATATAAAAGAACAACTTTGTTCTTCTAAACTTAAGGAAAGGCATTTACAAAAGGGAAAGAAAATAAGATTTTGGACAAGAAGAAGAGCTCTAAAAGCTTTACACTCTGTACACTTTCACTCAAACTTTCAAACTTTCAAAGAAGAAGAAAGAGAGTTTGTTCTCTCTCTTGTGGCCATAAAGGAGGTATTCTTTGCAAGCGAAGAGAAGAGAAGGTCAATGATGATGCTCCTACACTTTCTAACACTCAAACTCCCAACCTCAAGGTTAAGGTAAAGCTTTAGCTTCATATTCAGAGTTTACTTACATAGTATTAATAATGTAGTTAGCTTGCTTATCTAGACCATTACTTTACTTGCGAATCCTTGGAAAACACTCTCCATGTGATATTGCCCTACTTGAGCTTCACTTATATTTGCCTTTATAGAGTCTTACTTGGTTGTGTGATTACTTGTGCATATTAGCTTTTTCTAGATTCTTTCAAACACTCTCTTTTGCTTTGGTAAGGATCATACTATTAACATATTTGGTTATTGAGAGTCATTCTTTACATTAGGACTTTGCTTTCCTTGGTTGACCATATTTATATATTTGGCTATTGAGAGTCACAATATATATTGGGACAATGATTCCCTTATTGGACCAAATTACCATATTCGGTTGATTGAGAACCATTTTGGTATCTATACTTTACCCTTGTGTCAACGGTCAAAGACGTCGTGTGATAGATTGTAATTCCTTGTCTCAAAGACGATCAAGGCGGTGCTTGTCGAAAACACCAAGCACGTAATTTAAGGTTTGTTTATTCATTGTAATCATTGTTATTGATTAATAAATTGAGTATTTGAAAGTGGATGTAAGCTCTGGTGCGGTCGAACCACTATAGATTCTTGTGTTGTGGTGTGTGATCTTTGTGTGATTGTCACTTACATTTTTATACTTGCAATTATTAGTATTAAAGCATCAAACACCTTAAGTGAGTTAATTAACGTCAAACATTAACTACTAACTCACCTAAATTAAATTGGGGTAAAAAAATTAAAATTTTTAATTATATCCTATTCACCCCCTCTAAGATTTGCATACTTAGAATTTCATAAACATATATCATATCATAGTCAGAACGAAACATAACATATAGCCAGAATGGAATATAATATATATATGATATTAAGCTAATACATATAACAATTCACACCATTTAAACTCTAGTGAAAAGAGTCAGTTCGCACTGTATACCTGGTGAGGTGGGTTGTTACTACTACCTATGTGATTAGTGAGGATCCATAACAGTTCACACCATATACTCGGTGAGGTGGTTCCATCAATAAATCCCTTTGATGGGCAAGGTGGCTTTCTAACAGAATATATCATTCTCTTGCAGTTTCAATCAAAACGTATAATTGATATAAACAATATATAAACATTCTTTATATTAACTAAGTCAAAATAAATATAACAAAATATGTTTGATCTATCTAGGCACAATCTATAGAACATATTTTTCGAAACATAGCAAATCTATCCATAAAAGTACTATTTACAAACCATGATTAAATAAGATGTAAAACCAGCACTTTTCTATGTAAAAATAGGATTCAATAACACTAGGGATTTATCAAAGAATCAATCGTATAGGTTTTCTTGCAAATCATTAAACCAATACCTTTAAAAAAAAAATTGAAGATCACAACAATTAATATAATAGCTTTTATGATTTTATAAATAAAACTCTCTTTCAAAACTCTTAATTTTTCATGCAAAGCATAATTTCACATGTAATACCAATACAAAAACAGATTCAAAATAGTTGATATAATCTTTAAAATTCTAAAGAATTCATCTCTTTCAAAACCATGTTTTAGAAGTTTAGGCAAAACAAAACCAATAAAGAATGATTAAAATCTTTTACAAAACAGAATCAATAAAGTTCTAAGAACCTAAAGAATGAAAATAAAACAATAGTTTACATGTTTTCTTACCTCTTGGTATGCAAAAATGTTCCTAAGTTTTGTTTTTCAAAAAAAAATCTCTAAAACCTAGCTTTTCTTCTCTTTTTCTTCCATTTTCTCTTCCCCTATTGATCCTTTCTCTAGGGTTTCTAAGTCTCTTTACGTTATGTTCAATCTCTTATATAGGTCCACAAAGAGTCCAAGACGTGTTATGGGAGTTTCTAATTCAAAAAAAAAAAAAAAAAGATTTCCAAAAATTATTTGTGTCGGGCGATCGATCAAGTAAGTGCCCGATTGATCGGCCCCCTAGGCTGAATTTTTTTTCTATTAGACCCTCGCTCATTAAATTGCTTCTATCTTTTTTGTTCGGTTTTTGTTTCACTCGCCGTTTTATTTCGTTGGACTATAGATTTCCATGCCTATCCAATGACATAAAGTTTGCTTAGAGATTATTTTTACATTTTCATTGGTGTCTCTCTAAAGTTGTGTCAATTTATAGATTAGTGCATGTGCATTTAAATGCTCTTAAGTGTATGTGGAACATGTATATCATGCATGTACAATATAAACATGACACGTGTGCAAAATGTGTGCGAACATATGTGAGGTGTTACATCAAATGGGTTATATGTTTTAGGATTGTCCCAATTAGAGAAATGCACGTACAACTATGTCGGGTACGAAAAAATAATGTCCTAAGACTAAAAGACGTGTGTTCTCCATTACAAAATAAAGATGCAAAAGCATTGAGGATGGTCATATCATGTTTCCTCACCTTGTTCTCTCATTCAACGCAAATTTTAATCGATCTGGGTTCCACTCATTCTTTTATGTCACATGATTTTGCTCTACATGTTGCATATGCAGCTGAACCATTAGACATTGTTCTTTATGTATCGACCCCTCTTGGAAAATCCCTTGTTGCTAAATTGGTGTACAAGTCTTGTGCAATTATGATCGACGATTAGGAATTATTGGCCAAACTAATCCTTCTTGAGCTAGAAGATTTTGACATCATCCTTGGGATGGACTGGCTGGCGACATACCAAGCTTAGGTACATTGTTACACCAATGAAGAGGTATTCCGTATACCCGGTCAACCAGAATTCTCATTTTTGGGGCTGAGGAAAAACCCTTTTTCGTGTGTGGTTTCGACAATCCAAGCAACCAAATTATTGTGGAGAGGTAGGTGTCTTGGCTACCTTGCTATGTAACAACTAATCAATCAAGCGTGAATGTCAAGGTCAAAAGCATTTGGGTGGTCAGAGACTTTGTTGATGTCTTTCCCGATGATCTCTCGAGGCTGCCATGCTATAGGGAGATTGAGTTCAAAATTGACTTTCTTCCCATTAAAACACCTATCTCGATTGCACCTTATAGGATGGCACTGACATAGTTGAGAGAACTAAAGGCCTAACTACAAGAACCTTTGGGCAAAGGCTTTATTCATCCAAGTGTGTCTTTATGGAGCAGTGATTGGGAGTAATCAAGGCATAAAGGAATAGGAGTGTAAGCCGAAGTTGAGCACTTGTGTGGGTGTGTTGACAAGGGTACCAATCAGACAAGTGGAGGAGAATGTCATGAACAAAACCTTAAGTGCATGCATGGGCATGACTGACATGGAAAAGGTGACGAGTTAGGAGGCATGGGTGGCACAACGAGCAGTGTGACATGTGAAATGTTTCTGGCCCACATTCGCTTAAACTACAACTACACACCCTAATAGTGATTGGTAGCGACTTTGGGTTTCCTTGAGGGTTGGGTTTCATCTTAGGATAATGCTTGGGGCTCCAGGTGTGGGCGGCATTGTGTGCACATGAGCTTTATGGGTTACCTTGGTGGTCCGCACTAGCACACGTTGTGTAATAGTGTTGACACATGGGTGACCGAGTAGGCTATCCCATGACCTACGTGCTCGTGTGTGCCTTATCTTGGTGTTAGGCAAAATCCTAGCTTAGTCTTAGACGGCCACTATGGTGGCAAGGCAAGTCGCAAGACAACTTCTTGCAAAGAATGTCATTTTGCCTTTGTTGGGTGTCATGTGCGTCAATGGATTTCATGTCTTAAACGACAACTCAGATAATGCCTTATAGGCGTGCTAGACCTTCAGTGCTATTTGATAGGGGAGTTAGGAGCTTTATGGTTATTTGAGGTGTGCTTTGATGATACTGTGTGCCGGCCTAAGTGATTAATTAGTCAGTGTTTGGTTTAGTATGATTCGGAGCTAATTGACAAACAATGATGACACAAAAACCTCACAAGTGGGATGAGCATTATGAGACACAATAAAGAAACTTATAGATTGGTCAAGTTGAACTTGACATATTAGTTCTCTTGATGAAAAGTATTATTGTCATGACATATAAGGCATTTCACTTGGATGGCAAAAAGAAAGATTAGTCTCGACTAAGTGATTGTTGGAGCGTCGCACGATTTTATAAAGAAAAAATTTGGCCATGACACCAGGAGACATAAGGTAGCTTTCGGGGTGAGGGATACGAACTTAACTGTTATCTATTATTTTATTATTATTTTGGTAATTACTGCTAACTTTTATTGAGACGCAGTTATTAGTTATTACTGAACATTATGCATCGCACAGCTCCCACTGTTGTGATTTGTGAATGTGAAGCCTATACCTCGAAGTAGGGGTGTGCATGGGCCGGGCTCGGGCCGGACCAAGGTAAGCCCAGGGCTCGGCCCGTCGCAGTAATTTCGGGCTCGGGCCCATTTTTTTAAAGAAACTTTAGGCCCAAGCCTGACCCTAATTATTTTATCGGGCTTCGGGCCGGGCTTAGACCAGCCCACGACCCATTAATTTTTTTAAAAACACAATCTTTGATGTCTCTTTTTTGACACCTACTTTTTCATCTCAATTTTTTTTTAAACGTTTTTAACCCTCAACACACCCGTGTCAACTTATAATTTACCATATACATTAAATTTTTTTATTTTTATCATAGAACGTTTTCTTCACACACACACACACACACACATATATATATATATATTTATATTAATTATATAAGTTCAGGCTTCGGGTTGGGCCAAGGTAAGCCCGAGCCCGGCCCTAATAAAGTTCGGGCCTTCAACTCAGGCCCAGGCCCTTATTGGGCCTAACTCGGGCTGGGCTTTTTGGCCAAATTTTTGGGCTGGACCGGGCCGGCCTCGGGCTAGCCCGAGCCCATGCTCAGCCATACCTCCAAGCCATTCCACAAAAACC
>JAOXJP010229066.1:0-11011 GCA_025762735.1 Platanus orientalis | reverse complement strand
CCACCTTTGTTTCCATATAGTTCACATCATCTTGTTGAAATGGAATCCCAAAAATTTTCATCTAAGGACCTTTAGGTGCTGTTGTAGTTTCCAATGAATTGGGCCTTAGCCTAAAATCCGAGTTTCATTGATTATTTTAAAAAGGATGGGTTGGGCCTCAACTCAAGAATTCATAAACCACAATATTATTAAGATTAATATAATCTGAGATCCATATACAAGGGTATATTACCTGTTTTGGTCCAAGTCCACAAAGTCTAGCCCAAATGATTATTTTAATTTAAGAAATAAATTATGATAATTTGTTGATTTGATTTATTGATTATTATGTAGTCGTTGTATGTTTGCTTGATCCATGTTTCTTATATAATGTTGAAATTTTTATTATGTATGTAAAATCATATTTCTTAATAATCTAATGCTAAACTAGATTCATTAAGTTAAATGGTTTGTTTAGGATATTAATTAGTTGTGTTTGTCACTGTCGTAACCATAATTAATTAATATAATTTTTGGATCATGTAACATGTATTTGTTTGTTGAATTGTACAATGACATTATTTAGATCTATTATAAATAGTTGACTTACCCGTCAGTAGTCACTATTTTTGATATAGTCCAAAACATGATAAAATAGTTTATATGAACAAATATTTCTTTAGAAATCCATCTACCCGTTGGTATTAGATTTTTATTGATTAGTTTTGTTGTTAGAACCTAGCATATTATAATTTTGGCCCGTCGAAAAGAATTGAAATGAATGTGGTGCGTTCTCACTTGAGTTGGTGTTTTAGTTGCATTTTTCACCGCTCTTAAATATTGAATTTCTTTTGATCCTGTTGATTAATTTATATATCTCAAGATCAGTGGGAGATAGTAGAAAACCCACTTAAAGATATACTTTTATGGTTACTGGAGGTGTTGTATCATGGAAAAGCTTAATAAAACAGTCATTGACAGCAATGTCAATCATGCATGCAGAATTTATGACTTGTTACAAGGCTATATATGAGTCACTATGGATGAGGAATTGTGTTTCAAAACTTTGAATTGTAAACTTCATTTCGAAGCTACTGAAAATCCTCTGTAAAAGTTCTTTTCAAAAACAACAAGACTTTAAGAAAGTTTAAGCATATACACATTAAGCATCTTGTTGTTTAAAGGAAGTGTCTGTTGGAAATATCAGCATATATGTGTTGTTGATCCATTGACCAAGGGTTTATCTCCTAAGTTGTTTAAACAAATTGTTTCTTTAATGGAAATGATAAAATCTTTTGATGATCTTGGTTGATAAAAATGCAATGTATCTATAGACACTTGATTTATTCTTTTAAGATCAGTTATTGGATGATTATGCAATTCATATATCCACATATTTAATTGTAGTTCCATGATCTTAGTTTTTTGTCTAGTTTTTAAGACAAATTAAGAGGACAATTTGAAAATGGACATGAATGATCACATATGCATGTCATTTTCATGAAAACACGTGAATGTCTATGTTGTTAAAAATATTGGTATTTGTAATCATAGATTGGTCATATATTGCAGAATAATGTATAGATCTTTATGGTTCTATATCAATATATTTAATGAACTAGATCTTATTAAAGTGTGCTCAAAATCCCGTGGTTTATTTTTATGTATATATTTATTTGTTTAAAAAAAAAAGAGTTGGCCACTCATCAAAATGTTTTATATTTGTTTAAAAAATAATAATACTATTGATCTATGTAGCCCAAGTGGGAGAATGTAAGATTTTTAATCTTATAATATGGGCGTACATAGATCAAAACCTAGGATTTAGTATAACTGGATTGGATAAGCCCATTGATGTTGTGATCATATAGTATATATAGGACTATGGTACACCTTGTAGTACTGTATCAGTATTTATGTGTTTGGCCAGTTTAAAAGATCGAAGAGTTTTATAAGAACGTTGCTTTTCGTAAATGACACATCTTCTCTTTTTCTCCAACAATTGCATCTCTTCAAAATGAAGAGATGTGTAAAAGAAGGAAGATGTGTGATAGGTGACTCTTCCAATTCTATTTAAAGAGGTCTTGGTCCCTATTTTCACTACGTTGATTACAACAAGTTATTCTATCATTAGGTTGCATAAGAAGACTAGGAGAGAATAGAAGGCAAGAAATATAATCTCAAAGTTTCGGAGGAACTACAATGGCAAGTAAGTTCTATTTTAGTTTTTCATGTATTTTCTATTGTGACAAACATGATTATGTAATTATAAACATATAAATGTCTTACAATAAATACATCATCAAGCCTAAGGGAAATTATCCCTTGCTCTTTTCATTTCAAATATTTCAGTTCAATATGGTATTAGATGACCTCTAACTCCTTTTATAGCCACTAAGCTTAGTTCGATCTTTGCATTTGTTGCTTCCACATAATTTCACTATTCATGTGTGATTATTTGCAACAAATCAAGTTATTTCGTATACACCTGTTGTTGTTTCTTCTCTCTTGATGAGGAGGACATTGTTTTGTATACTTTGAATGTCCTCTTGCCAGAATATAATATTGCTTTCAAAACTGTTATCTGCAATCGGCCCCAGTATAATTCTCTTGAATAATTACAGGCTTCTTATTGTTGAAGAACAAACACTTCTATCTGAAACAATGTCTTTATTTGAAATAGAGTCACCTGTTAGTTGTGCCATCGTCAGCTTTATTGCATTTCGGGATTCATCTGTTAACTGTTGCCCTGTCATTCTAACCTTCTCGACTTGGTCATGGTCCTTTTTATACTTATAGTCATGGTCATGGTTCCACCAATCTTAAACCATGACTTATTTGTCAGATTTGTGGCAAACCGGATCATTCTATTGTTAGAGTCTACCATCGTATAGACCTTGGTTATCATGGTATATCACCATCTCCATCATCTACTTCTGCAGCCGCAACTTCCTTTGCACCTAATTCTACCTGTTATATTGATTCTAGTGCTAGAAATCATATAACTTCAGACTTGTTGAATCTCTCTATTCATCATCCCTATTCCAGATTTGCTCGGCAATAGATAAACTCTCTCCCTTTCATAATGCTGGTAATGGTATACTTCATATTTCTTTTGGTTCCTTCTAAGTAAAATAATATTCTTCATGTTCATTCTATCCACCAATTTACTCTCTATCCATCATTTTGCCAAGGTTAATAATGTTGGAATTTTAAAAGTTTAAAGGGACTGATCGGTTGAATGGCCCGATCAATCGAAGGCTTGGCCCGATCGATTGGAAACCCCAGGGCCAATCGATCGAGTATATTATTGATCAATCTGGGCAGTCTTCGGATGAAAACGTGCAATGTTTCATTGCGATTTTTCTTGATTTTCATTTGTATGAAATTGTGGAGGTGCATCCTATACAGCTATAGACGTTTCCACATGACTGTTCAACAATGAAAAGGTGTCTAGAAGTTTACCAACACATCTTAAGGTGTTCTTACGCTTTCTATAAAAGAAATGCAAACCCAATGTAAACTTCACAAGAAATTAATATATCTCTCTCATCTTTTTCTCAAACCTTTGTGCTTTATAAAACCCATTGTTTTCTTTGTATACAATTCTAGAAAATTATATTTCAGTGTTTAATGGTTGATCTTATGATGGTGTAAGCTATTGATCAATAACACAACTTCAGTTGGGTCCGTTTTATCTTAGAGATAAGTTTGTTGACTTGTTGTAGTCTTTGTTTCTTTTAAGAATGGAGTAGATGGCAAATATTGTCTTAAGGAAAGCGTGATATATGATTTGACCATTATTACTCCATAATCTTGTCAAATCCCTACATTCTAAATCTCAGATTGTAACAATCTTAAGACAATATTCTGATTAACAAGATCAGTGACAATGACTCAGTCTTTAGTAGCCTAATCATTGGTTAATTCTCTCAAGTCCAACATGACGAAACTAGAAAAGTTTGACGGATCGAACTTTAGGCTTTGGCAACAAAATCTTGATGCATTTTCAGATGCTTTGTTCAATGTCTATGAAACAATGGAGAATGCTAAAGATTTATAGGAGGCTTTGCAAGTTAAATATAGCTTTCAGGATGCAAAATTCCTTGTAAGTTAATTTTTGGAATTTATTATGACTGATAAAAAATCTTGAATTAGAACACACAGCGTGACAAATTGAATCTGAAGGAAGTAAAATGGATGAATCGATTCTAGTCGATTTAATAATTGATAAGCGTCCTCAATCATGGTGGATTACAAGAATAACCTCAAACATAAGAAGAATGAGATGTCCCTAGAAGAACTTGCACAAGATCTTCAAATAGAACAATAACTTCGACTACAAGAAAAGAATGAAAATTAACCAAAGTTTCTAGGAAAGACAAATGTGATAGAAGAAAAACCACACCAATGTGCATACAAGAATATAATCCACAACATACCAAAAGTCAAGAAGAAGAACAAAAGAGCTTGCTTCTACTACAACGAAGTTAGACACTTCAAGAAGAATTTCATATTGTACTTGAAAGAAAAAGAAAAACAACAAGGAAAATGTTTTTCAAACTACAAGAAAGGTATGTCTCAAGTATATATCACTAAAGAAATCCTAACCGCGGTCATCTCAAAAGTAAACATGGTTGAACATGGTGGTAAATGGTGGCTTGATTCTGGAGCAACAAGACATATTACATTTGACAAGAACATGTTGAAGGCCTTTCAAAGTGACAGTAATGAAAACATTCTCTATATGAGAAACTCATCAACCGCTAAGGTGTTAAGACAGGGAAAAGTAGACATTAGTCTAACATTGAAAAATAATATCACATTAAATAATGTCTTGTATGTACCTGATATTCGAAGAAATTTAGTTTCAGCCAATTTGTTTGTCAAACATGATTTTAAAATAATCTTCGAATTGGATAAAATTACTTTATTGAAAAATGGGATGTATGTGGGCATAAGATATGCTTCAGTTGGAATGTTCAAGTTTAATATTTTAATGAAAGTAATTATTTAGTTTATATTGTTGATTTTGTTAATTTGTGGCATACTAGATTAGAATATGTTAATATTATGCCCATAGAAAACATGATAAAAGTAGGTTTGCTTCCTAAATGTCAAAATGAGAAATTAGAAAAATATGATATTTGTATAAAATTAAAGATTACTAAAAACCATTTCACAAAATAGAAAGAAATACATAATCGTTAGGACTAGTATATTCTGACATATGTGAATTAAATGATTTAATTACTAAATAAGAAAAATATATTTTATTACTTTTATAGGTGATTTCTCTAAATATACATATGTTTAATTAATTAAAACAAAATATGAGACATTGAGTAAATTTAAAATTTATAAAACTGAAGTTGAAAACCAACTAGAAACAAGAATTAAAATAATTAGATCGGATAGAGGTGGTAAATATACCTCAAATGAATTTGCAAGTTATTGTAAAAAAACAAGGTATAATACATCAAATTACAACCCCGTATACACCTCAACAAAATTAGATAGCAGAAAAAAATCGAATATTAATAGAAATGGTAAATGCAATGATAATAAATCCGAGATTACCTAATATCTATTGAGGATAAGTTTTATTAACATCTTACTATATTTTGAATAGAATTTAACATAAAGATACTAAAGTTACACCTTGTGAACTTTGAAAGAAACATAAACTAAATATAGATTATCTTAAAGTGTATAGGTGTAGAACTTTAATGAGATTACAAAATCCTAAGATACAAAAGTTAGGAGATAAAATCATAGAAAGTATATTTATAGGATATGCTCAAAATAGTAAAACACATTGTTCTTATCTATATAAGATAGAAATATAATAGATAAACATTCTATCGTAGAATCAAGAGATGCAGTATTCTTTGAAAATATGTTTCCTTACAAAGAAACAAGTGTACTTAATGCATTTAAAGTTCTTAAAAGAAAAGAAGCAATAAAGGTAGAAAAAGTAGAACCTAGAAGAAACGAAAGAAAAAAAAACAAATCTCTTATAATCTAGGAAAATATTTTTATCAATATTTAATAAAAAGTGGTAGAAATGAAATCACAAGCTCAATAATGTTACCAAATATAGATGAAGATCCTAAAACTTTTAAGTAAGCAATGAGTTTAGAGATACTTCATTTTGTAAAGAAGCAATTAATGATAAGATGGATTCTATCATATCTAATCAAGGTTGTAAATGTGTTAGCTGTACTTGAACACTATTAAGGTGAATTATGTGTTCAATATATCCGATTTAGTCAAAATGGGGTGCTTAGTTCAAAACTACGAATACTAAGTAACTCAACAAACATTGAAGTATTTGGACTAAGTAAAGGTTCAAGTTTGTGTACACCTTCATTTATGCATAATTTGTTGCTTACCTAGAATTGTATACAAATTCTTATATCATAACAATTATTTTCTAAACTTTCAAAATGATGGGGGATTGTTGGAATTTTAAAATTTTAAAGGGACCGATTGGGGGATAGGCCCAATTGATTAGAAAGCCCAAGGCTGATTAATCGACCATATGCTCGATCTATTGGGGCAGTCTTCGGACGAAAATCTGCAACATTTCATTGTGACTTTTCTTAGTTTTTGTTTATGGGAAATTGTAGAAGCGCATCTTATGCATCTACAGACGTTTCCACATGAATGTTCAACAATGAAAGAGTGTCTAAAAGTCTACAGACACATCTTAAGGAGTGCCTATATTTTCTATAAAAGAAAGGCAAACACAACATAAACTTCACAAGAAATTTCTCTATCTCTCTCATCTCTTTATCAAACCTTTGTGCTTTGTGAAACCCATTGTTTTTTTTTTTCTGTATACAATTTTAGAAGATTATCTTTTGGTGTTCAAGGGTTGATCTTACAGTGCTGCAAGCCGCCGATCGACAACACAACTTCAGTTGGACCCATTTTATCCTACAGACAAGTTTGCTGACTCGTTGCAGTCTCTGTTTCTTTTAAGAACATAGTAGATGTCATATATTGTCTTAAGGAAAGCATAATCTGTGACCCAGACATTGTTACTTTATAATGTTGTCAAATCTTTGCATTCTAAATATCATATTCTAACAAATAATTGTATCATCTCTTTTGATTTCACAAGCTTTGTGATTCAAGACAAGTCCACGATGAAACTCTTTTCTATGGACATAGTAAAACGATTTATATCCTATCTCTGATTCTCATTCACCTTTCGTGTCATCATTTCATGATTTCAGTAGTTGTTATAATGTAGCTCCTTTATGGCATAATTGGTTGGGTCATCCCTTCCATTTTGTTCTATATAAAGTTTTTAGTTCTTTACATTTACCTTCAGTTGTTGTACATGACTTTCATTGTCATGGTTGTGCTATGGCCAAGAGCCACAAATTACCTTTTACAACTTCTAATAAGACTACTCATTTTCCTCTTGAATTGGTACATTCAGATGTTTGGGGTCCCTTTTCTATAGCTTCTTTTTGTGGATTTAGATATTACGGTTTTCTAAGTTCACATGGGTATATATTTTGGTGTATAAATCAAATATTTTTTTATTTCTTTCAACCATTTAAAGTCGTTGTTGAGACTTTCTTCTCTTGAAAAATTAAAGTGTTTAACAATGATAGTTATGGTGAATATAGAAGTAATGCTTTTTCTTCTTTTCTCTCCCCTAATGGCATTATTCACCAATTATATTGTCCTCATAGACTTGACAAAAACGGTGTGCCAAAATGTAAACATTGTCATATTATTGAAACCTTGTTCTTTTAAACAAAGCTTCCTTGTTGCATACTTATTGGGTTGATGTTGTATGCATAGCAGTCTTTCTTATTAATCAATTATCCACCTATGTTCTCTAGCATCACTCTTCTTATGAAAGACTCTTTCATTCTCCTCCCATTAATTATTCCTTACTTCGTGTCTTGGTTGTGCATGCTACCCTTGACTACAATCCGATTTTAAACAAAAACCTTGAGCATTGTTCTCATTTTTGTGTTTTCTTGAGTTATTGTTCTTCTTCCAAAGATTATAGTTGTCTTGATCCTACCTTCGGGAAGGTATACATTTCTCGACTTGTTCTGTTCAAAGAATCAATTTTTCGCCTTCTCTCAACCAATTTCACCTACTGTCCCTCTTCCTTCTTCCCAACTTGTTGGTCTTAATCCTACTTCTCATATCATTGATTGTATCTTTTCCTCTTCTCCTCATTCTACTTCTACTTTTTCTCCTCATGTGTCTCCTGAGTCTAATATTCCTTTTCCTCTTTCATCTACTTCTTCTCTCTCTTCTTCTTCTTCTTCTTCTAGTTCTTCTTTACCATTAGATTATTTCCTTACATTTGATATTCTTTCTTTATCTCAACCTGATTTATTTCTTCTATTTGGACTTCACATCCTACGACTAATCATCTCAAGGTTGATATGTCTAAGCCAAAACATCCTCCTTGTTTATTTGTTCATTCTTTTCAACCTTCCTTAGCTACTAAACCTCCTAATTTTTGGAAAGCTACTAAATATTCTCAATGACGTAATGTCATGTTATCTGGGTTTAATGTTGTTTAAAAGCAAGACACTTAGTGATGCAAGACCACCCTAGGAAAGGCCATTTCTTACGGGTTAATGGGCCCATAAAGGGTATGCTAGGTGTCAATTAAAGGTAGATTAATATGGATCAAGTAAGGAACTGAAATTTTCGACTAGTTAGGCTTAAGTTAAAGGGTTGTGAATAGGGGTTTAAATCAAGAAAACTAGTATGAGAAAATAGGGCCTAAGAATGGGTAAATATATGGTTTACCAGGTCTGGTTTGGGCTAAAATACAACAGGTTGTATGGGGATTTAAATGGATTGCATAGGCTTAAAACAAAGGACAGAATAGCAAGGGTTTTAAGGTATACAAGGGTGATTGTTCTAGTGACTAAACAAGGAAAAAAAGGGTGAGTCTAATGGTCAAAAGATTAAGAAATAAAGGACTGATATTAACTAAAGAATATAGGCTAGCAGGTTTATGAAGTAGGGCAAAACTAAAGCCTAAAAGGGGCCAATCTAATGGTCTAAACAAGTCCCACGATGGATTTAAAGGGCTACAAGTAAGGATTGTCAGTTGTAAGTAGTGAAGACAATATAAGGCCTAAATAAGAACCTTAAGGGTTGTCTTATACTTAGGATATGGGACAAAACAACATGGGTTTATTAGGAATTAAAAGTTGTTAGGGTGATGAGACATGTGGTAAACAAAGACTAAAAAAGGTCACAAAATAGGCCAAGATGAGGTCAAATCAGAGATAAGGGGTTAATAGGTACTCAAGTATGACTAAATGGAGACAATGACAGCAGGCTATTAATGAAGCTATAAACAACAGATTAAAAGTCAAAATAACGGTTGAATAAAGATAGCAAGGTGAATAGGTTTTATTAAGGTCAAATTAGGCCTGGAAAATATGCCAGATTGGTGATAAATTAGTCCATTAGATAGAGACTAATAGTGGATATGTTGAGAGCTTTCAACAACATATAATAAATCAGACATATATAAAACTGAAACAAGAAGTCACACCTATCATTCTTTGTCTTCAAAACACTAGTCTCTTTTGCCTTGATAAAATCTGCCAAACAATCCTAATGAAGAGTCCTAATAGCAATAGGACAAGTCACCCAAAGTAGTTGCATGTCTTCCCCAAAATCCAACTTCAAATCCTAAAAATATAAGAGTCCCAGATTAATTGGATTCTTCCCAATTCTACCGCCTGCCACAAAACAAATCCCTTTCTTAAGAAATTTCTTAATATGACTAAAATAGCCCTTTAATGGGGAATTAATCAGTCTTAAATCTAGAACAGTGGATTTCTAGAATCCACACGAACAAAAACAAGTCTCAATCTAATACAAGACTTGGATTTATGATTTTGACCAAAAAAATCAGTGATTTATCTCTCTTAGATCTATCGCAAAACTCCAAGGGTTGGGTTTTCAAAACTTAACTTGAAAATAGGGAGGATCTTCTTTTGATGTGCAATCGCAAGACCAAAGGTTGAATTTCCTTGGGTTTTCTCAAACAACCAGCCTTAAACATAGAGAAATAAAGAGAATCAAAGTACCATTGGATTTTGGATTTATGGTTCAAGGAAATAAACTAATGGGAGAAGATGAAATTAGCAAGAGACCTAATGGGGAAAACAAAAAATTGAAAGTAGTAGGAGAAGAAGAAGAAGAAGAAAATTTAAAAAAAAAAAAGAAGAGAGAAAACCTGTATTTACGGAAAGTTTCTTCAAATCAGGGGACCTAGGTCTCCACCTAGCATGCATAAACCTGTGGAAAAATCCTTGGTAAACCACTCCTAGTTTGGCCAACAAGTTAATTGCTAAAGAAAGTAATTTTCATTCAAAATATTGTTGCATGGAGTGGTAGATTAGGCATGGCATGAGCAGATTGTATACTTTGAGTCATGTTTGTAATCATCAAGTGTTAGTTTCCAAGAAAAAAGGCGAGCTCCATCACTTGAAGCAGAGGATGATCAATTCCCAAGACTACCAATGTTCGAAAGCTTGAAGACTAGAGGCTCAACAAGCTCATGAAAGGTTTGTAAAGGTACATAATATGATAGACATAGGTTAAAAACCCCAAAGACTTTTTCATAGCCTTATGGACTAACCCTTGCCACCTACATAGGTTTCAAAGTGAGTGGGAGTAGGTTCTAGGCAAAATGGTAGAAAAATAGGGGAATCGGATCGATCCGGAGGGGGTCAGATCAATCCGCACTTAGCAGATCGATCTGCTACTTACCGGATCGATCCGGTAAAGCTTGGGTGTCTCAAACTGAGACACTGGATCAATCCGAGCGGATCAATTTGACATAGCCGGATCGATCCGAAATCGCAGAAATTCAAAAAAATTAACACATCTACATCTGCGATTTTTTGACCTTTGGGATAGATGCAAAATCAAGGGTGCACGACTGTGCTCATCCCCTATAAGTATGAGAGAAGCTCAAGAGAGCTCTCTAACTCTCAAGAACACACACTAGAATACA
>JAOXJP010229065.1:0-11012 GCA_025762735.1 Platanus orientalis | reverse complement strand
GAACTCCAACCTTCTTCTAAAACACTCTCTAATCCTTACACTTTTTGTTTTAAATGGGTTTAAAGATCTAAATAAAGCTTAATAAGGATTTTTCTTACATATTTCTAGGGTTTTGGGTCAATTTGGGGGTCCCACACACCCCCAAAATAAAGAAAAATCGAAAAGGATTCAAAAAAATATAAACTGGGTCAATTAAGATTGATCCAGAGCGTGTTGGATCGATTTGTATAGATACCGGATCTATTTGGCACTGTTATGGATTTTTTATAAAAATCTCTGAGAGCCCGGATCAATCCGAATAGTGGTCAAATCGATCCACTAAGTTTGGATCCATCCAGATGCCATTTTTCTAAGTTTGACCCCTTCGCACTAAAATGACCTTAATTTTCTCTAGAAAACACATTTTTGTAAAACATTTGTTAGGTTGGAAACTAGACTTCAATATATTTCAAAAAAGGTATAGATCACCCTCTGTTTCCATTAGGATTAGTGTTAGTGGGCTTGGGAAGTGACCCCAAATCTATAAGCCTATCAGCATTGACTCCTTGTGGGAGAATTGTCATAACTTTTTCTAGGAGACTCATAATCATACAAAATTTGATGGATTGAAAATTAGACTCATAGATATTTCTAGGCATATATGGTTTTTATTCTAATTCACTCGGTATTGGTATTGGTGGGCCCACAATGTTATCCTAAATGCGAATTTAGGATAACTTTTGAACTTGATAGGTTCGAGGCCCAACTTGGGTTTTACACTTCTAATTTCATCCCATGGGTTCCTAAACCACTATATAGTCTATCTAAATATGTGAAAGGATAATTTTACCCTTATAGGGATAATATTACAATCTTTCCCTTTTTATGCAAAGTGAGTTATTACACCGTCTCTCTTTTGCTAGACTGATGGAATTATTATCGCATCATGTCTTCAGCTATTTTTTTTGGTAGTTGCCACCCTAGTGGGGAATTGGGATGAGTGCCTTAGAATTCATGCCATATGTTGTGACCATTGGGATTATGTGCCTTCATAATGAGTGTGTCGTTAGGGATTTTATTAATTAGACATCACTCCAGCTTCCTTTCCATCACCTGCGATACAGGTTGAGGGTGTGGATATCGTCATATGGCTTGATAAAACATTGCTTCACTTACTCACTGAGAATGTTCGAGGTCATGTGGAGGGCTTAGATCTCTTTGCATGGATCACACAGCTAGGCTCAACCCCTTGTTCCTATAAGTAGCTTAGGCTCCCCTTGCTTTTGTTCATTTGTGATTTTTCCTTCATTTTTACATTCTTCCTCTTGGACAACTGCAGTGTTCGTAGCTATATTTTCTCACAGTTTTCTAGGGCCGTGTTTCCTTCTCTAGCTATCATTCTGGTATGTTCTTTTGCTCTTTCTTCTTTCTTTAGTTTATTTCTTTTTTTTTTTTTGGGTAGCTAGGTTCGCCTCTTCAATTCATCCCTCTCTTATTTCACCATGGACAACACCAGAGTTCCCTTCGGTTTCCATTTGGTCTGGCTATACAGCTTCCTTCAAGCTCAGAGGTACCCCTAGACCTAGGCTTAATTGGCGGTGACCTTTCATTTCTATCATCCATCATTGACGAGCTTCTATCATTCTTAGGTGCTACCGTAGAGGTTATTTTTGCCCTCGGTCAAATGGATGCCTCATATAGTCTTTTGTCTTTTGACTCTGATGACACCATATCTTTGAGTATAGGGCTTCCCAAGTTTGGGTCTGTTCATCCTGATAACCTCGGGAGGGCCTCAGAAACGACCCGAGAACCTTCGACTGATCCCCCGATGGCCGAGATTTTCTCTTTTACCCTTAGTACCTCTGACTTAGAGAAATTTAGGAGGTTGTATGATATTCTTGAGGACATTGTCCTACATTCTCCTAGGGTATCCGAGTAGGTTTTCCATATCCAACTTGAGGAGGTTTACCTATATGAATAGGCTCTAGCAACTAGCCTTCGGGTCCTACTCACCCTTTTTATTAGGGATCTTCTTCTCTATATCGGTCTTTTTCCTGCCCAGTTGATGCCTAACTCATGGAGGATTGTGATTGGTTGCATGATCCTCTAGGTGGCCTATAGTGAGGGGCGTGACCTTATCTCCATCTCAAAGTTTCTCTTCTGTTATCAACTTGTTGAGAAGGAATTAGGTTGGTGGTATTTCATCGCCCATGATAGTTTTAGGAATTTGGTCATTAGTCTTCCAACTTCTCACAAGGGGTGGAAGAGTAGATTTTTCATCTCAGGCAATGACTACGAAGCTTGTGCTTGGGATAGCAAGATTGAGAAGCTGGTTCACATCAGTCGTGTATGGGGTAACCCAGACTTATCTGGTAAGTCTTCTTATGTCATCATTTTGGCATCTATTTTCCTTTCGGCCTTCCTTTGGCTTTTTACTCTATTATTTTTTTATGTCCCACCTTAGTTATTGTTGAGCCTCACCTTCCAGCGTCTTCTTTTAATCGTGTGCTTAGGATGATTTTGTACCTCGTGCTTGACTACTCTGCTCTTGTTACCTCTAAGGTGCTTTTTCGCTTCCCTTTTCAGCCTTGGTCTATAGAGGATGTGGTTTTGGAGGGTCCGGGTACTCCTCTCGTTATTGAGCTCGCCGGGGGAACTACTGGGCGTATTTTCTCTTTCTTTTCCTCTTTTCTCCCCCTTTTTAAAAAAAACTATGGTTAGCTATAATTTCCAGTCATGATGTAGGATGATCTGAACCTCCTTCTGAAGAAGGCCATGGAGGCTCGCGAAGAGGCCGCAAACTCCTAGTAGATTCCATAGGAAGGGGAAGGCTCGAGTGTAGCTAAGTGTCCCAAATCCAACGGTTCAGTTGCTTTGATTCTAAAGCATCGAAAGGTTCAGGCTCAGGTTCTAGGGAGCTAAATGGATGCCACAACTTTGCCTCTAGAGAGGGATTAAGCACCCCCGAGTGCTCCCATCAACACCTCTGCCATGCTTCCTACTTCATGCCTTGCCAGTCATCCGCCTACACCTGTTGAGGATAACTCCACTCTCCCTGTTGAAGGTTCCGTTCCCTGGGCTGACAAAGAAAAAATGTCCAACCATGGAAACCTTCATGAACAATCCCAACTGCATGTTTAGGAAAATGATAGGGGTTGTTCTGAAGGGTGATCTTGATGCTCTTCTGCAAGTCTCTTCAAGTGCCCTTTATCAACGAATGGTGCTTGACCTTGCTGAGGTAACTCACTCTCTTAGTTACCTTACTCATTCATCACTCTTGCCTCGTCTTACCTTATTAATATATTTTTGTAGTTGACCTCACTTGTTGTGGCGGGCATTCAATTTCAGAAGGCTATAGAGAACAGTGTTCATTCTTAGAAGAAAAAGCTTGCTGCTTTGAAGATCAAGAACTTGGGCTTCCAAGCTCAGTTGTCTAACTCCATCAAGAGGGAGATGGACCTTCACGTTGAACTTGAGTTGCTTCGCTCCGAAAGGGATGACTTAGAGGCTAAACTTCGGGCGGCCATGGAAGAGAGGAAAACCTTGGTGGACAAGGCGGCCAAAGCTGAAGGTAGGGTTGTACAAGCAGAGGAGATCACCGCTCGAGAAAAGGCCGAGGCTAAAGCTGTGCTGGCTGCATGTCTGCAGTAAAAGAGAGGCTACATGGGCAAACATCCAGGCTTCTGTTGATTATGCGATTGAGGTTTTAGATTACTACAAAGATGTTTTTGAAGCTTTTTATCACCACGCCTCTTGGGCATACCTCGAGGTCGACTTCTCTAGAATTTAATTTTGATGACGACTCAGGGACTCCTATTGTAGCTGAGGTTGTTGAGGTCAAGGAGGATGGAGCTAAGGGTTAGGTTGACTCTTGAGGACCTATTTTTTTAGGGGTCAGCTTACATGTGCCTTATGTAAACATCTTCCCTATGAATGAAAGCATTTCCCTACCTTATCACAGTATTTTCCCTTAGAGCATTTTTACGTGTCTTCAAGAATGGTTGTCTAGTATCTCTTGTATATGTTGTGATAACCTGTTTGGCTCTCCATCTTTCCCGTTTAACCTTTAGCTATATGTGATTCTAGTTTAAGTTGGATCTTGAGCACATCATCTAGTTTCATCAAATGTAAAAATCCTTAGTAGAAATTTGAGTCGTTTAGTGACCCTCGACCACATGGGGCCTGTCGAATACCTTCGAGTCATCAAGTGACTCTTGGCCACATGGGGCCTGTAAAATACCTTCGAGTCATTAAGTGACTCTCGATCACATGGGGCCTGTCGATTTCTTTTGAGTCATGAAGTGACTCTCGGCCACATGGGGCCTATTGAATTCTTTTGAGTCATCAGGTAACGCTCAACCACATGGGGCCTATCAATTTCTTTTGAGTCATGTAGTGACCCTCGGCCATATGGGGCTTGTTGAATACCTTTGAGTTATGAAGTAACTCTCAACTATATGGGGCCAGTAGAATACCTTTGAGTCATCAGGTGACTCAGCCACATGGGGCTAGTAGAATACCTTTGAGTCATCAAGTGACTCTCGGCCACATAGGGCCTGTAGAAGTATATACCTTCATATTCTTCCAAGTAGTTTTGTTTCCACAATGTGTGCAGAAGGCCTCTATTTATTAAATGATGTTGAGTTATACTTTTCTTAAGGATAGTATTTCGTCAGGTGTTCTACATTTAAAGGTCAAGGTAGTTGCTTTTCTTCCAAATTCTCAAGGTGATATGATCCAAGCCTATTGAACTTAACAACCCAGAATGGTCCTTCCCGATTTTGTCCTAGTTTTCCATCTGTAGAATTTTTGGTAGCGAGCGTGATCTCCCTTAAGACCAGGTCTCCAATCCTGAATCTCCTCTCTTTGACTTTTTTATTGTAGGGGTTCTGACCATTGTCTTATACACCCATAAAGTTCCTCATAGTTTATCAGGCCAATTCCCTTTGTGTGCTTCTAATCATGTTTTTATTATATTGAGGAGGGTTCAGTTGGTGACCTCTACTTGTCTGTTGGCTTGAAGATGTCCTGAAAAAGAGAAGTGGTTTCTAATCTCGAGATTTGAGCAAAAACTCTCTAAACAGAGGGTTGTCAAATTTTTTACTATTGTCTAAGATCAAAACCTCTGAGACACCGAAATGATAGACTATGACCTTCCACGAAGTTCCAAACATTACTCTCAGTAATCCTAGCCACGGGTTTTACCTCGGCTCATTTGGTGAAGTAGTTGATTGCTACGATGATGAATTTTTCTTTCTTTTCCCCTTGGGAAGTGGGCTGACTATATCTATCCCCCATTGTGCAAATGGCTAAGGGATGGGGATTGGAATAAGTTCTTCCATACACTATTAAGTCTTATTGGCGAATCTCTAGCATCGGTTACATTCCCACACGAAACATACTGAATCGGTTCGCATGGTTGGCCAATGGTAGCCTGCTCTGACGAGTTTGTTAACCATTGATTTGCTCCTTGAGTGGTTTCCACATACTCCTTCATGGATCTTGCTCATAATAAATTTTAACTCGGTTAGGGTTAAGCACTGGAGATAGGGCAATGTGAGGCTCCTCTTGTCATCTAATAATACGTATCGTGAGGCTCTTAGTTTAAGTTTCCTGGCCTCTGTTTGTCCATCAGGGAGCTTATCTTTTTCAATGCTTTGATTAGGTCCATCCATGTGGGTCCTTCTTCAGTGATCCCAATAGACATTGTTTTAGCGGTTATAATACTTGTCATTGGTAAATGCTCTATCATCACCTGCTCATTGTCTCCGAGGGCTGAGGTGAGTCGGGACAGTCGTTATGCCCTCATGGTACGTGTTCAATGATGAATACATCAAACATGCTTGCCAATGTTTGAACTATCCACAGGTACTCTACCATCCTATCTTCTCTTGCCTCATATTCACCCAAAACCTAGTCTACTATTAGCTTGGAATCACTTCTAACCCTTATTCTCTTGGCCCCAAGCTTATGAGCTATCTTAAGCCCATTTACCAGCACTTCATATTCTGCTTCGTTGGTTGCCTTGAATCCAAATTTGATGGCATACTCCAGTTCTTCTCCTCCTGGGGCTATTATTATAATTTCAATCCCGCTTGTATGATTCATGGCTTACCCATTGACATGCAACACCCAGTTGTTTCCATCTGCAGGAGTAGGATCTCCTAGTAGCTCCATGTCTAAGGATGGAGTCAGTTCAGCTATGAAATCAGCTATGGCTTGGCCCTTTATTACTCCCCTATGCTTGTATTTAATGTCAAATTCCCCCAATTCGACCGACCATTTGACTAATCTACCTGATGTGTTCAGCTATTGCAGGGCGCATTTCGAGGGTTGGTTTGTGCAGACATTGATAACATGGGCTTGGAAGTACGGGCATAGCTTTCGTTCTATGATCACTATTGCGAAGGTGACCTTTTTAACCTTCATGTAATTCTTCTCAGCTCTAGTGAAGGTCTAACTTACATAGTACACAGGCCGTTGCTTGCTTTCTTCTTCTTTTATTAATACCGAACTTATGGTAGAGTCCAAGATAGCAACATATAGGAGTAGGGAATCTTCAGGTTTGGTTCTACACAATAGGGGCAGGCTTGCGAGATGCTCCTTGAGCTTTTGGAATTCCTCTTTGCAATCTTTCATCCATTCGAATGCTTTTTGAAGTAGACAGAAGAAGGGGAGGCACTTATTATTGATTTGGATATGAACCAGTTCAGTGCCATTATTCTCCTTGCTAGTCTCTGAACTTCCTTTGTGTTCTGGGGCAACTCTATTCGCATGGTGGCTTCCACCTTTTTGGGATTTGTTTCAATTCCCCTTTGGGAGACCATGAAGCCTAAGAATTTTCCCAGTGATACTCCAAAGGCACATTTTGTTGGGTTTAACATCATTTTATACTTCCTTAGTGTGTTTAATGTTTCTTTAAGATCTCTGAAATGGAGGTCTGCCTTCAAGCTTTTTACCAGCATGTCATCTACGTATACTTCCATGTTTCTCCCTATCTAGTTCTTGAACATGGTATTGACCAACCTTTGGTAAGTGGCTCCAGCATTCTTTAGTTCAATGGGCATTACTCGATAACAATACAGGCCTTGGTTGGTGATGAATGAAGTCATTTCTTGATCCGGCCTAAACATCTGTATCTGGTTATACCCTGAGAAGGCATCCATGAAACTGAGTGACTCGTATCCAGAGGTTGAATCTACAAGAGTGTCTATTCTTGGTAGAGGAAAACTATCTTTCGGGTAGACCTTATTCAGGTCCATAAAATCCACAGATACTCTCCACTTTATGTTAGCTTTCTTGACCAGCACCACATTTGATTTGATAACCATTCTAGATAGTGTACCTCCTATATAGACTTCGCTTCCAAGAGCTTGTCCACTTCCTCTGCAATTGCCATATTTTGATTTTCCATGAAGTTCCTCATCTTTTGCCGCATGGGTTTGGCAGTCTTGCAAATGTTTAACTTGTGCACCATCACCTCTGGATCTATGTCGGGCATGTCTTTGTGTGTCCAAGCAAAGATGTCTCAGTGTCGGCCCAACAGTTTAGTCATCATTTTTATTTGAATTGGTTTGGGAAGGCTACCTATTCAAACCTTCTAGTTAGGGGCCAGGTCATCCAATGGTAGTTCTAAAAGGTCTTCCACTAGTTTGGTTGTCGAGCTTGTCTTCTTTGCTTTCACCTTTTCCTCATTAATGATCATGGCTTCTTCTTGTAGACCATGTAAAAGTGTGGTGCTATAACATTCCTATGCCATGGTTTAGTCTCCTCTGACTTCTCCCACCCCATGATCTATAGGAAATATCATCATCAAGTGATAGGTAGAGGTCACTGCTTTCATCTGGTTCAGGGAGGGTCTTTCTAGTATCACGTTGTACACAAATGGGTAATTAATCACTAGGAAGACGACCTCAGTCACTTGTTGTACTCCGAGCCCAACTATCACTGATAGGTCTATGGACCCTAGGGGAAAATCTTAACTCCCGTGAAGCCAACTAGGGGTGCTTATATGGGCTATAGCTTGTCTTCTAGGATTCCCATCTGTTTAAAAGCAAGCAAGTATAGGATGTTAGAGAAACTACCATTGTCGATCAACACTCTCCGCATCCTATACCCAGTGATCATGATTCTTACTACAAGGGGATCATCATGTGGATGTTGCAACCGTGCGAAATCCTCTTTCAAAAAAGTGATCAGGTGAGTTGTTTTTTTTAGCCTATTTTGTCGGTCTCCCTATCATATAGAGGTCTCTTCCCTTCACCTACTTAGATCTCTGTATATGAGCTTTTTGGGCTAAAGCATTCTTGCCTCCTCCTGCGGATCCTCCTGCTATCACTTTGATTTTGCCTAGGGGTACAGGTCCCTCTTTTTTCCTTTGCGACTAGTTAGCTTTGCTACTCGTTGTTCTCATCTATCTTCTGAGCTGTCATGAATCTTCATAGCCTTTCCCGTTGTATCAGTTTTTCTATCTGCTCCTTAAGGTCGAAACAGTCATTGGTATCATGACCATGGTCCCGATGAAAACGAGAATATTTCCCCTCTCCCTCCATGTTGAGGGGCTTCAACTTCCCTGGCCATTTAAGGGTAGAGTCGTCTCTAATCTCCATTAGGACATGTTCAGGAACTATGTTCAGAGGGGTATACTTAGGGAATCGGAACTTGAGAGTCCCTACCTTTTGGTCAAGTTAGTGAGGCTAATCATTTTTTCCTAGGCTCTGATTTGATCCACCAGATCTGTCTATTCTTTTTCTCTTTTTGGATTCTCCCCCGCCTCTCCAGGTTGTCATTGTGTCTTCTGTGTTCATTTGCTTTTATGTTTTCACCATCAGCTCCTCGAGGGTATTTGGTGGAGACTTTGATAGAGAGAATAGGAACCTAAAAGGTTGTAACCCCCTCATTAAGGTAGTTAATATCACTTTATCATCGGTGTCATCTACCTGCAAGGCCTCCCTATTGAACCGAGTGATATAACTTCTTAGTGATTCATCTCGCTCTTATTTCACACTCAAGAGGTAGGTTATAGGCTTCTAAAAACTTCAAGCACTTATGAAATGGCTAACAAAACACTTGTTGAGGTCTAGAAAGCTACTAATGGACCCAGGTTTTAGCCTTCCAAACCATGTACGAGAGGGACCCTTGAGATTCAAAGGGAACGCCCAACATATGATCTCGTCTGGGAGGGCCTAGAGGTGCATCAGTGTCTTGTATGTCTCTAGGTGGTCAAGGGGATCTCTAGTCCCTTCGAATGCTTCCATTTGAGGAGCTCAGAATTTGTTAGGAAGCAGACAGTTCATTACTCAAACTGAGAAAGGCAACTCTATCCTTCTGACAAAATTTTCTATAGTAGATGGTTCCTTCCCCTTCATTGTCTACATGACATCTTTCAGTTGGTCTTGGACTTCCTTGAGTCGTTCATCCATTGGTGGATAACGTGAACCTCGTCCCTCTATTTGGATTTAGTGAAGGTGTTCTCCATCATGCTGTCTCTCAAACTCATGAGATTCTGTTTCTCCCATTCTTTCTCCATTTTTACTTCTTGATGGGGCAGGGTTTTCATTGCACAGTCCTTCGTGGGTTTCTCGTTCTTTCTGATTAATGATCCTTTGTAAAAGTTGTTGATTTTGTTGAGCGATTTTTTCCATGACCTTCATGAGGTCCTGTACCCATTGTTCAAGATCAGGTCCGTTAACCTCCTCCTTTGTCTGATTGGTTTGGTCATTGTTCGTAGTGGCATCCCTTGGGTTATTCCTTCATGCATCCATGGATTTAGGCTCTACCATGTACTCTTAGTCTAGATGAGCCATTTTAGTTATGGTTCCCACAGACAGCGTCAACTGATGATGCCCGAATCTTGACGGTCGGGTTCGACCAAATGAGTGCACAGCTCTTCAATGATCTAGTGAACTTATAGGGACAGAGACAAAGTTAAGGGTGCACTAGCTGATTGCCCTTCGACGATCAAGTCAGGTATAATAGGGAGGAGAAGGAAGGATTTAGTGGTGAAAATGTTTTCATACCTTCCGTTGTTACAATCCATCTCTTTTATAGTGCTTAGGGTAGTTGGATTGAGGTGGTTGTCCTGTCCTCAGAGATAACATCACGGGATATCGTATAGTTTAGATTCCCAAACGTTCCTTCATGGTTCCGCCTTGCCAACGCATGGGATCTTTCCTTGTGTGAGTGCCTCAGGTCAAATTTGTAACGCTTAATTTCCCGAGGCTCAGATAACTCGGGGTTCATCAGCTTGGGAGTTTCTGGGTCAGATTTTGGTTAGTTTGGTCTTTTTACTTAGGCATGGTTTTTAGGTCAGGCTTGACTGTTCGTCGATTTTGGTATCATCATATTTGATTCAAAATTTGAAGTTGTTAAGCCAGTCTAGGCATTTCTAGCACTTTGGGTCGATCCTAGTGCTCAGTTTTTAGCAAGAACAACACCTAAGAATCCCTGGTTCAATCCTGGATTGATCCAAATAAGTTGAATCGAACTATGGGCCTTGAATTGATCCAAAGTCTTTGTAATCTCATAAAATGTCTGAAAAGGCCATAGAGACTTCGGGATCGCTCCTCCAAGGTTCGAGAAGGTCTGTAGACCTTTGAAAACTTTTGTTATGCCTTTAATTCACTATGGCCATGCCATCTTACCTGATTTACCTATTGTGAGCTTAAAATGAAGTGTGAATCCTTCAAAGTGATTTTCAAGTTCCCAGTTGGCTTTCCTTGAGTTAGTTCTCCACAATTTGAGGTAGTCTTTCATATTTTAGGGAATTCTTCATGGAGTTCAAACTAGACAACCTTCTAGAGTCTAACATGACTTTTTACATGTCCTAGTCTATACAAGGTTTGTATTTTACAGTTCATGGAATTTACAACTTTACATTAACAATCTCCCCCTTTGGGAATTCCAATGATAAAACTTAAAATACATAATTGAAATATAAAAAAGAATGAATACAAGGATTCTAAAAACCAACTGTGGCCATCTATCTTTGAGTAATGTTCTTTTAGCTCTCCCCCTTGACATATGATTGGTTT
>JAOXJP010229064.1:0-10743 GCA_025762735.1 Platanus orientalis | reverse complement strand
ATAGAGACTATACAGTCTTTCACCTTTGATTATTTGGGTGAAGGTGAGCTGTAAATGCGTAAGAAAAGAGAAGTTTTCTTCTTTTTTTTTTATTTTTTATTTTTATTTTTTTTATGTAGAGTCCAAGGTGAGGAGGCAGCAGCCTTATCTTCCCATTTATTTATGCCAACCAAGGTACATGAATGAACCAAAATCAATTTCGTTAAAGTGTTTTGCATGTGCCCCACAAGAAAAGAAAAGAAAAAATTGTACCCTAGATCTTCCCCTTTTGTGTGGTGTATATAGGGGCAATTAAAAGTATTGCAGTTGATAACAAGTCTTCCACGATTAAAAATCTGTGCAGTTAATTGGTGGCCATATTCAGAGCACGTGAAAAAAATGGGTTCTGGTTTAAACCTCCTGTCATCACCCAAAAACCAGGCCACATACATGTATTCAATTTGGCTGATTGTTTAACCAGTTCGGTATTGATTGCTACGTGAAGTAATGTGTGTTCATCATAAAAAACACGCGTAGAAGATAATGCCATTAGGTTTAGGCATAAACATTAAAGCGGACTATAGCCCTTTCACTGTAGGCAAAGTGAAGCACAAGGTTTACTTTTTCTGCTGATATGTCACCCGGTGCCCTGGTGCTTCAGTCTGACTATAATAAAAGGTTTACAAGAAATCCGCTTTACACAAACATGCGTATTTCACCGTTCATACCATCTCCTTGAAAACAGATTTCCTGCAGCAACCGACCTATAGTTTTACTAGAACATGAATCCAGAGCGCATCCAGGGCCGACACATCTCCTATATGAGTTAACTCATGATTCACTTTTTTATTACTTAACCATGGTACTGCAAAGTGTAACCTGAGTTAACCTTTAGGGAAAGTGTAACGACAAAACCTGGTCCCCTATTCGGAAGAAAATGACGAAAAACAAAAAAATCCAGGGTTTCAACTTTTCTTTAACCTTGGACTTTGGTACCCTCATCGTCCTTGCTGGCCCAACCACTTTTCTTGTCAAAAGAAGAAGAGGATGAAGTTTCAACAGCAAAAGACGGGCAGGTGTTTTAAGGGTGACGGGTTGGTTTCCTCTCTCTAATATCAGTTTAGAAGGTGACCATGTCATTTCTCTCTCTAATCTCTCACTAGCGATGACAACTAAACCTAGTTCCTAAATCTAAATTAGCTATGCCGTTGGAAAAATGGAAATATATTAAACATGAAAATGAGTGGATTGACTTAGAGGATTTGATTGGAAACTTGTTCAACCTAGTTGAGTTTGTTCTTAATGGTTGTGTTGGTTTGATATAAATTGAAATAAAAAGAAAATTTTAAAAGGTAGAGAGAGAGTTTTAGAGAGAATGTGTGTGAGTTCTAACTTTGATTGTTGTATCAAGTGGCGTTTTTCTAACATCCAACATTTAAAATTGATTCCAGTGTTATCTGAAAATGTGCTTGCACAACACTATGAAATGGACAGTGGATGTGGTATCTTTTATAATTGTTCCATTGAAATTCTTGGAAGGTTGTTTACACAATAAACTTATGGCCATGATGAATGGCTGATAAGAAACCACATGGCAGGATGAAAGGTAATAGTATAATCATGTTTAGAATTTCATTATACATGTGTTACCCTAAAATTTTGGTAAACAAAATATGTTGGTGTGTTGGTGCCACGTGAGCACAAATAAATCAACTGTATAGAAGAATTTGCAATAAATTCCTTACAACAGGTTCATTTGACCACTCTTTATATTTACCAGGCTATTTCGAGGGAGAGGGTTCTTCCCTCTAAGGGTGATTTTTCTTGCCTTGAAATCAAGGACTTCTTAATGTTATACTATGATTAGACTAAAATGGAAATTAAATAAATACAGAAAGAACTCTAAGATGAACTTACCATAGGTGTTATCCCAATCCTATGAAGTTATAGAGCCAATTCCATACGAAGAGAATAAACATGAAACATTAATAAAACACCATGAACAAAGATTAAATAAAACAAAGGTATTTGTTGCTGATGAAAGGTTACAAGGTACTTGTTTACAAGAGTTGACTGAGTATAATACAAAGTTTATATGTAGACGAAGTTGATTTGGTGTATGACCCCTCTTTGAACTTTGAGTCCTCCTTTTATAGACTTATGATTCAGTTAAAGTCCTTATATAGATGTCATCTTTCAGTGTCTTCCATTATTTCTGTAACTGTTCTCCCTATTCCCAATTTACCACATAGGGAATAATTGTCTTCTTCTTCTTTCTTTCGTCTGGGACTGCTAAGTGTTACAGGATACTTGTTTACAAGAGTTGAATGAGTATAATACAAAGTTCATATGTAGACGAAGTTGTTTTGGTGTGTGACCCCTCTTTGAACTATGAGTCCTCCTTTTATAGACTTTTGATTCAGTTAGAGTCCTTGTACATATGTTATCTTTTGGTTTCTTCCATTATTTCAATAACTTCTCTCCCTATTCCTAATTTACCACATAGGGAATAACTGTCTTCTTTCTTTCGTCTGGGACTGCCAAATGTCTATAACTACTTCAGAACTTCCCTTTCATCTTTCTTACTCCACCTATTTTGAATTTTGAATTATACTTATAAAATATATTTTTTAAACACGAATATCTCATCACCTTCCTAACTCTACCACACGTGGCCTATTCTTAGCCTTATATTATGGTGATAAATTTATAGTATAAACAATGCCCCCCCCCTCGTTATTTTGAATTTGAAATGACTTAGTGTATTCTTTTTAAAATGGCCCTATTCCAAATGTCTATTTTGCATTCAGCTTCAAGTTTTTTCATCTTTCTGTTCTCTATTTTTGAGAGATTTTTGCCATGATTCTTGATTTCTTTCCCTATAAAAGCTTCTTTGTTTTACAAAACTCATCATTACTTCTCTTCCTTTCTTCAAGACCAAACTTCTTTGATTCTTCTCCAGTTACAAGCCATGGAGTCTAGCACTGCATCTTCTTCTTCGACGGCCCTTCCTTTTGATTCTTTGCCTACTCGGCTAGAGGGTCATGTAGCCTGTTCAGAGTTCTTCACCCAGGTACTCTTCTCATTTAATGATAAATTTTTTTTAGGGTCTGCTTTCCTTTCTTTTCTTCCAGCATCGTTATCTTCTCAATACCCCTTATATGATTTTGAAACTCTTTTGTTAGCTCTTGAAAGTTTAACCTAGGCCAAATGGAATAAGAATAACTCTTTAAAATGTTAGCCCAAAACCCATGATCAATGGATTGATTGAATATCCCACCTCCTTTCCCATTGTGGTAATGCATGGCAACAATTAGGTATTAGGGAATGTATTCTTCTTTTGAACTTTGATTTTCTTATGGATAAAGAATTCCTAGCTATCGTTGCTAGCTTTTGGTCTGCTTCCACTAATTCCTTTCATTGTGGTTGTGGGATGATGTTCCCTTTGTTTTTAGATGTTTCTTCTTTGATCATTCTTCCCCCTCATGAAGAAGTAATTTTAGCAGAACTCTTTTCTCCCTCCATTGATTTTGAATTTGACTCTTTTAACACTAGAGAATCTTTCAATAAATTGATTGTGAAAGATAATAAAAAAAAAGACATTTTTTCTTTCCAAGAGCACAGTGTATTTTTGCTTTACTGGCTCTGTAGGTATGTTGTTTTCCCTCCTTGCAATGGTATAACCAAAGAGTATAGCCTTGTGGCTACTGCTCTAGCACAAGGAAAGAAATTAGCCCTAGGTCCTTTCTTTCTTACTCAACTTTATAGGAGTATGAACAATCTCAACCAAAAGAACCTATATAGTGTTGGTGGTCCCCTTTGATTTCTTTAGTGATGACTTAATAAGTGTTTCCCTAATCTGCAAGCTTGTATTGCTAAGCCTCCTCCCAAGGCAAATTGTCTTTCTTATGGTCATAGGTGGGTAGTTTCTCAGCCAAAATTTCTTTCATTCAAACACTGATTTAAATTCTTTTGTTATCTTTCTCCAAATAGGGATGATCGACTTTTTTGTCCTTTCCTTGATTGCCTATATGGCCCATTGTGGTATACAGGCAATATTCTTGATTTTCGTACTCTTGTCAATCAAAACATCTTCCAAGATGTATGGCATTCATACCTCTCTCCACATGATTTGCATTACAGAGGAATTTTTGAAAAATTGAATCAGAAACCTGGTTTTGAATTTTATGCTCTTCACCAGTTTGGCCGTCAATTTGTTTTATGTCAGATGATCTCAATCCCTATTTCTTTCTTAACCAAAAACACTCCTCATCAAAGAGTTTTAGTTGTTTCTTCAGATGTTGTGAATGTTCTAAAAGATTTTGAAATTTTCAGACAATCTTTCGTAATGACTGATACTCCTCAAAATCCTTCTTGCGTAGTGATACAATACAAGGAGTGGTGGAAAAAATACTTCACTGGCCACGTCCTTCCACTGTGTTCTGAGGCAAACTTTTCACAGCTTAATATTGTACCTATTTCTCCTGATAGTGATTTTGTCTAAATGAATTATGAACTTTTTCCTTCCTCCCAAAATCCTTTGGCAATTAGTTCTATACCTCCTACTTTTATTTCTTACTCTCAGCTTCCTTTGAAAGTATCAAAGAGAAAATCTAAAAAAGAATGACACAGTGGAACGTAATAAAGGCAAAGAAGTCGCAAAAAAAAATCTTCCAAAAATTAAGGTATTCTTATTTCTATAAATGTTCATTATTTACAAATAAAAATGTATGGAAATTTTTATAAAATAAAATGAAATCCTTTTGATACTAAGGAGGAGGCTAAAATTGAAAGGAGATCTGGATTAGCTACTAGGAAGGCAAAATTTGAGGATGAATGTATAAAAAACATTCCTTGAAGCTGGGGCTCCTCGAGAGAAATAGAAGGACTTTTTATTGCCTTCCAAGCCACTTCTTCTAGTAATTCCTACAACCCATTTTAGCGTAGCAAACCTAGTTATTCCTTCTTATAAGTTGGGAAGAGGAGTTTGAAGGGAAATTTTTAACTAAACTTCATCCTACTCTAGAAGAAAGAATAATTACTATACGGGATGTCACTAATTATTTCTTTGGTGAAAGAAGTAAGTCTTATCTTATTTCTTCAAAATCTTTCAGGCAAACTATTTATTGATTTTCTTTCTTTGATTTTTTAGTAGAAATAGCTCAACCTCTCTTAGGCATACATCTTTCTGAATTGCTTACTCCAAGCCCTCTTCCTTCAGATGAGAACAACCTAGATGACCTTGATCCTTTAAGCAGGAGAAGGAAGAGACTAGTGAAGAAGTCAAATAATTTTCCACCATCTCTATATCCAAAAGGACTAGTCATTCTTTTTCTCTCCATACAAAGAATCTAGGAGAATATTTAGATTTAACGAAAGGAGAGAAAGAAATATCTTCGAGTACTATGAAAGAAGCTCTTCCAGAAGTTCCTTCAGAGGTATTAGGAACCAATCCACTTGCTTCTTTTCCTCTAAGTCCTCCCGAAGAAGTATCTTCCAAGGCTGAAGAATCTATCCAGCCAGGCCACATTTCTGTCGTTCTAGATCCTCCAATAACTACCTTCGTTGTGGAGGAAATTCAAACTACCTTTACTCAAGGTGAGATGATGGTGTCTACATCTCCTCTGCTTGATGTTGGCTTAGATTCTTTGTTACAAGATCTGTTGGCCAAGTCTCTAGATGATTCTCTTGGCAATGCAGTTACAACCTCTTCTTCCATTTTACATCTTCTCCCTTCATAGGACTCTTAATTCTTTATACTCAAGGAGTGCATTGCCTTCCTCCTGAATATGAGTTATTCCAAAACTGTTCTTCCACACAATAGAAAAGATATGGAAGAAATTATTAAGAAGCTATTTAAATTCCCCTCTGATCCAGAAAATCCTTTCCACCAACTGGTTGTTCAATAATCTTTCGTTGTGGCTACCTCCAGAGATTATGAAAGAATCACATCCGGTCTTTCCAATTTGAGCATCTGTCTCAGGAGGAATCCTTCATTACCACCCGTTTTCCCATCTTCTGGAGTTTCAGAGGGAAGTTGAATCTCTTCATGTAGAGCTCAAAGCCATTTCTTCCAAGATTGTTGAAACAAAGAAAGATCTAGAGAAGATTAAGGTGGAGATCAAAAGGCTAGAGGCTGTGAAGGTATCCAAGAAGAATGAAATTTTTGCAAAGAAGAAGTTGAAAGATTGTGAAGAGAAAGTAAAAAAGTTTAAACGGTGAGATGTCAACAACCCTTGTGAAGAAAAAGAACGTGTTGAAAGAACTGAAGGAAGTGAAAGGGAAGAAACAAGAATTTTCTAACCACCTACTCTGCATCATAGAATCATGATTTGATATTCAAAAATCCTTCAAATAAAATCTTTAAACTTTGTTGGCCGAGGGCCATTTAAACCTTTATTTTGTGGTGGTGTATATTGTCTTGTTTTAGCCATTTTAACTTTTAACCCTTATACCAAATTGCTTTCGGTTTTATGCTTCTACAGATGATTTAATCTTTCATATTATCTGGAATTTCTTTTTCCAGGATTAAGTTAGCATTTCTATCAATCTTAAGATATGACAGATTTTTTGTTTTCCCAATTAGTGGGAAATAAGTATTTTCCATTGATTGTTTTTTTCATCACTAACTGACCATTTATGTCTTGCAGCACATATGCTCCTCCCAAGATAACCTGAAATATTTTGTATAGTCCTTCCCAATTAGGGGACCATTTCCCAAAAACATGATCTTTAGTGCCTAGTAGAAGAATTATCTTCTACATGAGTTCTCTTTCCTTGAAGGATTTTTTTTCTTTGTTTTTTTATTATAAGCCTTAGCAATTTTCTGCTTGTTTTCTTTCATAACATCCAAGGCTTTTAAGTTTACATCATCAATATTTTCAAATTCCAAGATCATAGCTTCATTAAATTCTATCTCTGTTAATTTTTTTTGAAATGTCATCCTTATTGAAGGAACTACAATCTCCATGGGTAATATAGCATCATGTTCATATGTTAAAGCATTTGGACTAGTGCCGGTACTTGTTTTTTTAGAAGTGTTATATGCCCATAAGATTTGTGGAAGAACTTGATGCCAAGATCTTGGTTTCTCTTGAATCATCTTCCTTAATAAATCTTTTAAGATTTTATTATAGGATTCAGCTTAACCATTGGCTTGCGCGTAATAAGGAATGGAAGATAGCATTTGGATTCCAAAATCTTTTGTAAATTGTTTTACATCCTAGCTCGTGAACACGGTTCCCATATTTACCGTGATCATTTCAGGTAAGCCATAATGAACAATGTTTTCCTTTATGAATTGGATAATGTGGCTTTGATTTACTTCCTTCATAGGCTTTGTTTCCACCCATTTTGTAAAATAATCCATTGCCATAATAATATAACCATCCATATTTGAAGAAATAAGATTAATTTTCTCAATTTAATCCAACACCCATCCTCTAAATGGCCATGGCTTCAATATGGGGAATAATTCTGCAATAGAGACTCTTTGTATAAGTCCATGTTTTTTACATGGTTGGCAGGATTTTGCATGTTTGATACAATCAGCCATAATAGTTGGCCAATAATATGCATATCTTCTTAGCAACCAACTCATTTTAATCCCTGTTTGGTGTGCTCCATAAATTCCTTCATGGACTTGGGTTACAACTTCTTCCGCCTCTTCTTTTCCAAGGCATCTCAAAAGTTGTCCATCAAACCCCTTCCTGTACAACTGATCTTCTAGTAACACATAGTTTAATGCCATAATTTTATTTTTCTTTCAACTTTTTTACTTGGATTTTGCAAATATTTTATGAAAGGAATTCTCCAATCATCTGAAGTAATCTTAACTGAATAAAGATCCATGCCTCTTTCTCTTTCTTTCACTAATGACAATGATCTTTTAATAACATTTATAGTTCTTTTCCTATCATCACAAGCAATGGTTATTATATATGCAACTTGAGCCATTTCATTAGTCACTGTATTATTTTCTCTTAGAAGGAATTTTAATGTCACATCATCAAGTTCTTCCACTAAGTGGATGGCTCTAGTATAGTATGAAGTTAAGGTCCAACTATGACATCTATGTTTACCAATTAGTTGTTTTATTACTAAATGTGAATCTCCCATGATTTCCACCACTTTTGCTCCTAATTGCAGAAGAATTTCAAGACTAATAATTAAGGCTTCATATTCATCCTGATTATTAGTACATTCAAAGTCTAATTAGAAAGCATATTCCAATTTCTCACCATGTGGAAGAAATATAATAATTCCATCTCTAGAAGAATTTTCTGTATTTAAACCATCAAAGTGTAGACACCATGGGGTATGGCTAATAGTTGAAATTTTGAAATGTTTTTCTAGATATATTTCTTCTATCTTTTGAGGATGGTCAGCCAAAAAATCTGTCAAGGCCTGACCCTTTATTGCTTTTTGTGGAACATACTGAATACAATATTCAGACATAGCCAAAATCCATTTTTCAATTCTTCCACAAAGAATTATTCTGGATAACATATATTTAATGATATCAATTTTAGCTATTAAATAAATGGTATTTGACAAAAGGTAATGTGTAAGTTTTATTACTACAAAATATAAAGTCAAACATGATTTTTCAATAGGCGTATATCGCCTTTTAGTGTCATTTAATGTCCTGCTTAAGTAATACATGGCTTGCTTCTTTTGTTCTTCATTATCTTGGGCAAGAAAAGCTCCAATAGAATTATTTGTTGCCGATATATATAGCTTAAGAGGTCATCCTTTATCTGGAGGAATCAACATTGGAGGCTTTGATAAATATTCTTTGATTTCTTCAAATGCTTGCTAATGCTCATTCTTCCAAGTAAACTCTTCTTCCTATTTCAATTTGATTAGCTGCGAAACTACTTGGGTCTTGTCAGTAGAATTGGAAATAAACCTCCGAAGGAAATTGATTTTCCCTAAGAATCGCCGCAACTCCTTGTTCTCTGGTGGTTCTGTGGCTTGAATTACTTTAACTTTATTTATGTCCACTTTAATTCCTCTTTAGTGTACGAGGAGACTTGGAAAATTTCCTACAGATACATCAAATTCACATTTTAGAGGATTCATCTTTAAATTATACTTCCTCATCCTTTTGAAGGCTTTCCTTATTTCCTTCGTGTGTTCACTTTTCTCTTTAAATTTCACCACTATGTCATCTATATAAATTTTTATGAAATTACCAATCATGTCATGAAAGATAACATTTGTATTTGTTTTACATGTTCAATTTTGTTCAGTTCAGTTATATGCACCTGTTTTGTTCTGTTTAAACAATCTATATGTTTATGTCTTTTAATGTTTTTAGTTTACTATATGCTCTATATGTAACTGTTCTGTTCTGTATATTGTTAAAAGTTATGTAATTATCTATTTCATTTTAATTCGTGTAAAAGTCTTGATTCATTATTCCTTAGTTTATTGTTACCCACTGAGTTTGTCAAGCTCACCCTAAATTTGGCACCACAGATAATAAGGAGATAGGTCTATAGCAGCTAACAGCAAAGATTGGAGAGTAATGAGATTAGATATTTCCTATGAGACATTAAGACATTACTTTATTTTAGTTTAGTTTAGTATTTTATTTTGATTTATTTGAAAAGAATGTAATAAGTTAGTAGATTTTGGTTTAGGCTTGATATTTGATTTTTAGATGATGGTTTAAATTATGTCAAACTATTAGTTTATGTGAATGAGAATGTTAGGACATGATTATGGATTATTTTTTAGGTTTATGGAATTATGGAAATTTTATTACGGGTTGATTATGAGATATGGATGGTAATGATTTATTATATGCAATTCCACTGTGTATAAATGAAAAGAATGAGCAAAAAATTTATATCAAATTTACAGGTTAAAAATAAATGAATGAATGTTTAATATCATATGCCAAAAATTTTGGCCCTTCTGGTATGGGTTTCGAGGCACAATAATATCTCTCTCCATAAAAATCTGAATTAAGTGTGGTTGGTCTCTTTGACAAGTTTAGAGAGAGATATTTTGAATGATATATTATGAGCATGGTTTTGGTCTGACACCTAAAAATGAAAAAATGCCTAAACTTTCTACCAATGCTAGGGTTAGAAATTTATAAATATTTAAACTAGAGTAGAACATCATTTTGAGAGCATTGTGTAAAAAATAAAATTCGTACAAAAATCACAAAAAAAATCTGCAATACGGGTTGATAAAGAAAGACAACAGAAAACAAGTTTTTAGGGCAGATTTGAGGGGATTGTTTTGAGACCCAAACCTACTCTATAATTCATGAAATTTTAAATATAGGTAGACTACCTATCCAGGAGCCTATCATAAAAATTTGTCTATTTGGATCCCTAGAAAAAACATAAAAAATTTGGGAGTGCACTATAATCAAAAATAAAACTAATTGAAACATTTTATGTTTATACTATGTGTGGACATCGGCGTTCGGGGGGAGGCTCGGGCACCTCCGCCCTCCCGTGGTTTTTGGGGTCCATTTTTCGGCATTTGAGGCCAATGCGTGAGAGGTTGCTAACCCTTTCATCAGAAGGGTTAGGCTTTTATTAGAGTCATCACCAACTCGAGGTTAACCGATTGAGTTGGACGTCGGTCCTTTTTTTTGGGAAAAGAAGGAGGGTTAGACCCGGAAGTTTAGGGGTTTGACTCTTTGTATTGGTATGTGTTTCACATATTAGGGTAAGTGATTTGATTGCATTTGGGGAAGGTGTTAGGCACCCCAAATACTTGCCTTTTTAGGTGGCTTCT
>JAOXJP010229063.1:0-11013 GCA_025762735.1 Platanus orientalis | reverse complement strand
TGTGTATAAGAGACAGCCCTCCTGGTGTCTTGATACACCTTGACACACCATTAGCTCGGTGCAGAGGCAGCGATGGAGCCACATAGGAGCAAGGGGGTAGTTGCCCCCCCTCAATGTTTGAGTACGCCCATAGGGCTGGTGAGTGGTAGTGGCTCGGTACTGAAAAAATCCTGATTCCCCTCCCCCCAACCAAAAAGTCCTTGCCCCTCCAAGTGAAAATCTTGGCTCCACCCCTGTGTAGTAAGAAAGTACAATTTGTGGAGTTTGGGGCTGACATGGACAAGGACAACATGCATTCACTTGGCTAGTCTAAATGGGTCCCCCATAAGTTGGACTGTCTAGATGCAACATAAAACTTTCAATAATTAACTTAAGCACTTGAGCATATTACTGCATGAAAAATAGCACAAAAGACAAAAAAAAATTTATGCAGTAAGTTCAAGTGCTTGAGCTGATTAGATCTTGTAGAAAACACCTGTAACTGCAAGATTCAAAGCATACATAATCTCAACAAAATACCCAACTTAGAAAACACCAAGAGAGAGAGAGAGAGAGAGGTTGTCTTGTCTTCAAAGTTAGTGTCATCAAGAGTTCAAACCATCTCCACTAGAAAAGAAGAGAAGTCCCTCCTGGTTCCAATCAACATGTGGCACGATGGATGGTTAATTGAGTTAAATACACGTGATAGTAGAGGTTTTTAACTAGGTAACTATTAATGGCACCTCAAATTTCTCTTCACACCCCATTTAATTTTTTTTTCAAAATTCCAACCAATACTCATATTTAAAATTACCCTTATAGCCCAAAATAAAAAAAAAATCAAAATTCTCTCCACACCCCACCCCTCTTCCACCCTCAAACCCCCTACCCCACTCTCTTTCTTTAAGATCAAATCCTTATCTCCACACTCATTATTGTTTTAAAGCATAGTAATCACTCAATGGATCATCAAAGAGTCGAACCGGAGCAAGAAAACCACTCCACACAATTTTATTTTTTGGTTTCGAAGCTATTTTTTTCTGCTATGTTCGGTTCAGATCTACATATGTTGATTTTTTTTTTGTTGTTATGTTGCAGTTATAGCATTATGTAAGTGGGAGGCTAATGTTGGGCGGAGAAATGGTTTCATCATTGTCATTAAGAAGTTAGTGTCTTGTGGTTCCTCAAGAAAACCAATAATTCCCCTTGTATATATATTTTTTTATAATAGAGGTATATTGTATTCAGTGACGGGGTTATATTGTATTTCTGGTGGTTCCTCAATGTATATTTAAAAAAAAATTTGCAATAAAGTTTCATTATTCATAAAAAAAAAAAAAATTTCACAGAACAATAAAATGATAAATACGACTAACTCATAAATCATATCAATAAAATAAAATAATGCCAAAGCAAATAGGGTCATCCCCTGTACAAATATAGGGAAATATCTCATCAGAAAATAAAAAAAAATACATATATATATCTCTCTCCTATCTACGGCATGTTCCTATTGCGTTTGTAAAAGAATGTGAGGCGAGTGTGGTCATCGTGAGCAGCAGGAGCATATGCTGGATCTATTACAATCTCCCCATACAACTGCCAAACCTCCTAGAGGATATTGAGCATGTCCTCTGGATGCCCATCAAGAGCACACACGATGACAGGCTCGATAAGGCCTAATGCACGTCTAAGACGTGGATCAACTGACACCGAGGCTACGTTACTCTAGGAGGATTGACTCGCATAGGTGGATCGATGCTCTGGGTTCTGCACGTACGGGTGGGACAAACGTGTATACCACTTTATGTGATTCAAAGTACACTCCCCAGGATAAGAAATTTGAGTGGATTGCTCCTTAGGGCATAGCACGTGGCTACTCCACCTTTGTCAGATCTGATTAATGTATGGATAATCGACTCAGTACTATGTAGATAAGGCACCATGGTTAGCTCGACATTTGAAATAATGGAGGGAGATGAATATATTGGACCCGACTGAATTATCTCAGCACCCTGTTGGGATGATAAGGCTCTACCACATCAAGATACTTTAGCATGCCATGATAGAATGCAATATCTAGAAATGAATATTGGTCCCAATTGTCGTCATATGGTGTCTAGTTCACTTACAAAAATAAATTAAAATATATGTTAATTAACTAATCAAGATAATAGTTAAATCTATATAACTTAAGTAAAAATCTACATAACTTAAGTAAGCAAACATTAGTTTAATGTAATACCTCATTATTGCCTAATGCGTCAATAGCCTTAAAGCTTGTAAATTATCCCCATGTGGCTTAGTCTTTTTTCGAGTCCATCTGTACACCTGCGGCTCGTACCCATTGTAATATATGTTACGATGAGGTGTGAAATGGGAAAAATGATTATTTATCCATCCCTCAAATAGTGTGATGTACCCTACCATTTGTTTAACACCAACCTGACTCGCAATTCCCAGCTGGCGATAAAGATAGGCTAGGATTGCAATACCCCATGCATACTCCTACACTACCCCCAGGTCGCTCAATAGTCTCAGATACATCACAGGATCCCATGTCATAGAATAACATACATAAAAATAATAAATATGCCTTGGCTGCACACTTAATTCGGGCTCCATCACTGAAGTTGGTAACCTAGCTAAACAAATCCCTTAGCCACTCCATCCGCACAGACTGACCTTGAACGCTTGCAAGCTCCTCTACCGTTTGTTCGGACAAGACTCCCAGCTCGTTAACCAATAAAATGATCGCATCCTTGTCTAATAGTTTATTGACGCTTGATGAGATAGACCTACCAACGACAGGAATCCCCAAGAGAGTCGAGACATCATTTAGAGTAATGATCATCTCCTCGAAAGACATGTGAAAAGTGTTGGTCTCTGGATACTATCTTTCTACAAATGTTGACACAACTATCTTATTAACAAATCGGTAGGATGCTGAAATCAACGGATAAATGCCAGAACCAACAATCAATACTCTCAACATCTCGTTCAACACATCCTGATCCTTTAGTACCCACTCTTTTATTTTTTTGGGCATAGGATAGGCATTTTAACGGTTCTCTCTCCTGCGATAAAAAACAAATGATATTAATAACAACAATAAATATAAACATTGAAAATTATTGACATGAAATAACAATAATAAATATAAACAATCAATATGTAATACATGTTATTGTCAGATTGCCACAATAATGTGTGTACTAAATTAGATACCAATGAAAGATCTTCCAAAACTCTAGGAACATTCGGAGACTCATTAGTCTCTTTATAGTTGTTGCCGTATGAATACTGTTGTCTCCTTAACAGAACTTAGAGATATTTATTGTTGTGTGGCCGCTCTCAACGCTTGGGCAACGTGATTCCTCTTGGCTGATGTTGTTGGTGGTACATGAGTAGAACAGGAGGTGCCAACATCCATATCTGTCATATAGCATATATACATCAGTTGATAATACCAATTTTATACAACTTTTTTTCAAAAAAAAAAAAAAATTCCTAGCAAATGTCTCGGTAATATTTTGTGTGTTTTTTTTTTTTTTCCAGATCAACAGGTCCGAACAGAAGCCCCCTATTTGGACCTACATGGTCGAACAAAATCATTTTGGAAATAGAAAAAAAAATGCAAAAAAAAAGGGAAAAACTTTTTAAAAAAATTGAAGGAAACTTCAAATATACAGTACATTGCAATTTTGTAGCATTTAATCATGCAAAAAAGAAATTATTACAAAGATTTTGGCTAAATTTACATAGACTTCGATTTCTTGTCATGATTTGGTCTTTTGGCCATTTCTTTGCAAAATCTCGCATTTCTATGTTGAGATCCAGTCTATTGCCGCTACTGAGATGTTTTTTTCGTCGCCGCTATCGTTCTCGCCGCCGGATTTCATGCCTTACTCGATTGGAACAAAGGAGAGGGGGAGAAAATGGGTTCGGTGGGAATGGAGAGAGAGAAGAAGGGGATGGAGAGGATAAGGTTTTGGATAATGGAGTAGAGAGAGAAGAAATAGGGAGGGATATTTTAGGTAGGGAGTGGGTTTGAAAAGAAAAAATGTGAGCGGAGGGGAAAACTGGGGGTGGAAAGAAAAACTTGGGGTGCTATTAGAAGCTACCGTCTATGTAAACAAAGAATGCATGCCATGTCTTTTACCAAAATACCTTGTAACTGTCGTGTCATGTGCTGATGTGAGACCTGAGGGACTTCTCTCCATTTCAAATGGAGTTGATTGAGGACTCCTTTAAAGGTGTTATTGACTTTAAAAATCGTAATGAAGTCTAGAAGGTGGAAATGTCCTCATCAAAACTGTTGGATTAGAAAATTTTGGGCTGGTACTGTTAAATGGACTATGGCTTTGCAGTCGAGACTGCATTCCTATCCACAAGTCTAAAAGATTCCAATCCAATGATCCTTTACAAGGGCTACAAGCCTGGCAATGGAGTCTCATTCTTTTTATAAACCCCTAACACGGAACTTTGGAATTCTACTATTTTGACCTGAAATACTTTTAGGCTATTGATTATGTGTTGATTTAACTTTTTTTGTAACCATTTTCTAATTAATACAAGTTTTGAGCATTGATATAACACCGGATGGGCCCAACCATCAAACCAATAAACCCAAGAATTGGTCCCCCTAGCAGTTTGGGCTAACTTTGGGCCCAGGCTTTCATACCAAAATAATTGACCAACCCAGCTAAACCAAACAGATTGAACTAGACTTGCTTAAATGGATTGCGAATTATATCTGACAAATTTGGGCTAAACCTGTTTGACCCTTTGTTCAGACCAGATTTACTCTGCTCGGCTTTTTTTAGAGACGACGAAAGGGCTGGTTTGGATAATTATGGTGATGAGTAGTATTTTCTTATTGGCTTTGGCTACAAATATATCCGGTTGCAATTGAAAATGAAAGCGGGTCAAGCTTGGGTTGGAAATGGGCTTGGACAGGCCAAGGATGTTTGGGTGGGTTGTGTTGGTAGCCTCAACCCTCCCCATAAGTAACCGTAGCAAGTAACAACTTTTTTTGGGTTAATTACAAAGGCCCCCCCTGAACCCCTGTACGATCTCACAATACAAATGCCCCTTAATTGGTACCGTTGAATGCAGAAAACCCCGTGTGTGATCACTAGTGACTTTTAGCCTTTTCTAAAACCTGAATTCACCTTTATGATATATGAAAACATTTTTTGGATACCAAAATGCCCTTACGCATGTAAAGAAAAAAATTACACCAAAATATGAGTACACACTAACAAGTGGCATCATTTATATCTAACCCGTCAAAGTATTCTAGATCAATCACCATTGTAAGTATGATAGGACAGATTAACGAGTCACGACCACCACACACTTGAGACATGATCAATAATCAACGACCTCCGAAGGGCCTGATGCTTGATAAACGACCACCGAAAAGCCTTATGTTTGATTAAAGATGTCTAAAGGTCTCGATGCTTAATTAACAACCACCGAAAGGCCCTATGCTTGATCAACGACCACCGAAGGACTTGATGCTTAATTAACAACCACCGAAAGGCCTTATGCTTGATCAACAACCACCGAAGGGCTTGATGCTTTATCAACAACCATTTACGAGTCTGATGCTTAATCAACGACCACCAAAGGGCCTGATGTTTTATCAACGACCACCAAAGGGCTTGATGTTTGATCAACGACCATCGAATGACTTAATGCTTTCAACGACTACTGAAAGGCCCATGGCCTTGATCAACCACCACCTAAGAATCTTATGCTTTGAATTATGATTAGTCAAATGAAAACCATATTCAAAGACAATTGTTTACAAATAAATAGGACATTAGTAATTACAAAGCTTTATCAAAGTAGAGTAATAAACTTAAGATAAAGGACCTGAACAAGAGATTTCACTTTATTCTGCACATGCAAAAAACTGTAATAACCTATAAATATCAAATGCAATAACTAATGAGAAAATTGTTTTTTATTATAGATATCAAACAACCTGCATCTGCAATAATCTATGCAATAATATAAAACAACCCTATCAAATTTGCTATGAAATAACCTGTGCAATAAGCTGGATTTCAAAATTGCTATATTGAAACTCAATCATAAATATGAACATGTTTACCTAATATGATATAGGTTGTTTATGAAACAATTTTCTCATCACAACCACAACCACCACTAACATTGACACATGCATCATATAATGTCACCACCAACACCACTACAAAAATCATATAATATCACCGCTACCACCGTCATCAAATCATAAAAATTCATCCTACAAACCACAACAAAGTATCATAAACAACAACATATATAATTTTTTCTATCCTACAAACCACAACCACTCCCCCAAACTAGAAAATGGGAATACCAACACTATCCAAACCATTAAAATCATAAAATGCATGTTCATCAAATATATTGATTCAAACTATATATATATATATAATCAAACTAGTTTCATCAGCCATTAAGAGTATAAAAATACAAAGAGTTACTAAAGCTATCATTACAATGATTTAGCAAAAAAAATATTTAAAAAGAAAAGAAAAGTCATCAAAGTTAATCCCTTCAAGCTTTCGATTGTATTCTAAAGTCCTTTCCCTTGTGCTTCAAAGACTTTAATCTCTATATTTGCATCTCTTACCAAGTTCTAAAAACCTTTCACTTGTTTGTAGAGTACAAAATCTCATTGAACCATATTGTTAGGAGAGTACCACTCAAAGAAAGAGCAAGGTGAGTGTCTTGGTGAATTATTCTTAACAATATTTTATTAATATATATGATGAATAAAAGAAACTTAAAAAGAAAATATATTTCTATGACTAATAAATATACTTACCAATTTCTTTGTACAAAAATAATATAGTTTAACAGGATTCTTGTTTGATTCGGAGGTCTATACAATTGTCATTTTTCTACAATAACAATTTTTATTATTATATTTTAGGTCACACGATATGCTGTTGTTGGTATTGGAAGATGATTGTACTTCAATAGACATAATTTAAATTTGTAAATTTAAGCATATAATATTTAATTTCATATAAACATATGTGAAAATCAAATTGAAATAACATGTATTTGATTTATTTCCCAAATTAAAATATTTTTTTTAAAAGAATGGATACTAATTTACCTACTTCTAGGTTCGAGTCTTCTCATGGCTAGATTTGACTTACCTTTTTTTTTTCTTTCAAGTAAAGATCAATGTTCTCTACTAATGTACTCACATTCTTCTTTAATTACAACTTCTTGTTTAATAACTTAAAATCCACATTAGAAAATTAGTATTAAAACTTCGTACTTCAATAAACCACCACCATACACCACAACCATAGCATTAATCCATACTAGTCAATCTAAAGCATCAACACAAAGGTAAATAAATAATTAATGCATTTATAGAAAGTGACCAGAATATTTCATAATAAATTGCATCTACTAAAGAATGAATTTGAGGCATAAAACATATTAATGGAAAAAAGAATAGAGTTTAAAAAAGAAAGTAAGAAAAAAAAAGAATACCTAAAAGATCCTTGCTTAGAAAAAAGATCAAGTGTTAAATACTTAAAAGATGCAAGTTCAGACAACTAATCTAGCAATACCTAGAAGATCCTTGCTGTTATGGGTTGTATGAAAAATCAAAATTACAATGCCCTTCATTTAGTATCCTTAACAACAAGGATGCACCAACCCATAATTTGTGCCCAGATATAGCTGCCACAGTAAAATAGAAGAAAACAATAATTGAGACAAATATTCAAAGGGTTCGTACCACACAAATAATTCTTAACAAGAAAAAGAATGAAGTATGAATAAACCTTTTAAACAAAGATGACAAGTGAAATCAACTTAACTATTTATGATAATAAATCACATAGATAATTATTCCATCTAATTAATAGTGTGCATGTAGTGCTCCTTGATTCAATGTGAATGATCGAACTCGAGCAAACCACAATTTTACTAAAACCAACCACATAGATAAATAGGTATAATCCGGGTTGAATCCTAATCATAATGATTTGTCAAAAACCAATTGATGGATCATTGAATGATAAGTATTGTCACGCCCCAAAACCCATATCTGTAAGGCTACGAATTTTGGCACGTGACATTAACACTTTTCATTCATTCATATCGTATATAATGCTTATAAATTTTTGCTTTTTCATTTCCATTTAGATGCAGTGGAATTGTATATTAATACATAACCATTCACATTCTTACAAGTTTGACCTGTATAAAAATTTTATATTCCATAAACTACAATCTTGTAAATAATCTATAAATATAGTTCGACATTCCCAAATAAAATAAACTAATAGTCTGACCATCATCTGAAAATCAAATACTAAAATTTACTAACTTATTATATCATTTGAAATAAAATTAAAATAACTGAACTGAAATAAATAACGGATCTAAACTAAAATAACTAAATCAATGCCTCATAGCATAATAAAAAATCTCTTTATCTCTCTAATCCTACATATTTGAATTGCTACTTAGCTACCTCCTCATCATTTGTGGTGCCAAATTTGGGTTAACTTGACAAACTTAATAAGAAAATAGTAATTAAGGAAACATTAGATCAAGACATAGCACGATTGCAAAAATGAAACAAATACTTTTCATATTTACTAATCAATATACAGAATAATACAATTCATAAACCAATCTTTTACAATACTAAGCATCTTATAAAAATTACAGTTTCATGTACAGAATGGAAAAACAATGTCAATCATATACTTTTAAATTAAACATAATTGAGTAAATTAGAAACATATATCATATCATAGTCAGAACAAAATAAAACATAGACCCGATATCAAGCTAATACATATAACAGTTTACATCATTTAAACCCTGGTGAGAAATGGCAGTTTGCACCATATACTCGATGAGGTGGGTTATGTTACTACCTATGTGGCTAGCAGTGAGACTCGATAACAGTTTGTACCATATGCTCAGTGAGGTGGTTTTTATCAATAAATCCCCTTGATGGGTAGGGTAGCTTTAAAACAAAACATATTATCCTCTTGCAGTTTTAACCAATAAATATTAATCATATGAGCAACATATAGAGATTCTTTACATTAACAAAATATGCTTGATCCATCTAGGCCCAATCTATAAAACATATTTTTAAGAATGTAACAAATCAGTCCATAACAATACTCTTTACAAAACATGATTAATAGGATGTGAAACCAACACTTTTATTTGTAAAAATAGGAATTAAAAACTATGGATGTCGGGACCCACTTCTTCACCGCTGTTGGTCGTTAACCCCTTTTAGTGCGAGGGTTAGTCCTTGCTTTGGAGTCACCACCAACAGAGTTGGACGTCGGTTCTCTTCTTCGGGGAAGAGGAGAAGTCTAGACTCGAAAGTATAGGGGTTTAACTCCTGATGCTGGTTTACGTTCCTTAGATTGGGGTAAGTTGTTTGGTTGCATTTGGGGAAGGTGTTAGGCACCCCAAATACCCTCCTTGTTAGGGTGCTTTTTTCTATTCATACAAATCTTAAAGTATATCTAAGCCCATGCTTTGTGACATATGAAGTTTACTGGATTTTTCTTAAACTTAACGCCTAATTTTACCTTCAACACCTGAATTTCCAACGCTTGAATTTAATTTAGGGTGGAATTAAGGCGTTAGGAGCAAAAAAAATCCAGGAACTATTCTTTATGCCACCCCATTTTTAATTACAGGAGACCACTCATGGGATGGATTCTTAAAGGGATGGTGGACCCCTCTAAATTGCTTAATGGTTAACTCTTTAAGGTTGGGTTCAACCTTGACATAAATGAGAGAAAGGGGGAAGAAGTGTTTTCTGTCTCTCAAGCTTAACGCCTGATTTTTACCTCAATGCCTGAATTTAGGGTGAAAATTTAGCTGTTGCGAGCTGATTAGATCAACAGATTTATGTGATCTTTTAGGATGGTTTAGGGGGTCCCAGTGCTGTGGGACCCCTGGGTTAAGTTATGAAAAATTTCTGTCTCTCAAGCATAACTTGCATTATGCAATCCTAGGGGTTATAACTTCAAGCCACGTGGAGATATAATCTCCTAAAGTAGGCCACTTGGTCATTTGATACAAGCCTAACGCTTTTTTTTTTGGTCTGATGCCTGAATGTTCAACACTTGAATTTAATTCAGAGAAAATTCAGGCGTTGGATGCTGAAATCAACAACCAACTTAGGTTTTTGGGCCATAAGAATGGGGCCCGAAGGGGTAGGGTTTCTCCTAGGTCTTTACACTAACCCTAGGGTGGACACACACTTAGTTAATTTTAAAAAATATGATTTTTAACCCAGGCTTAATGCCTGAAATTCACTCCAATGCCTGTGTCAGCACCCAAATTTTGACTTGGGTCATGTGATAGCATAAAGATAGCATAACATCATTTAGGCATCAAGACTCTAAGTGCCCATTGCTTAGGAAGAACAAACCTGGACTCTAGGAGATTAGGCATTCCCGAAGTGGTCTTTTCAGATACTCTAATCATAAATGAATCAGTCAAAGCACCCTATTACAACCCAAAATGCACCATTTTAGGACAAACCCTAATTTCACTCAAAAACACCAATGGACTTTGAGGGTCCACATTTTAGAACCCCATCTATATCATTAGTAAGTTTTCCACCTCCTATAAGCCTTTCTCCAGCAAAGCATCACAGATGGAAAATTTATCATTTTACCATTTTTCCTTCAAAAGCTCAATACTCATTATCTGTCATCTAGATCACCAAATTCCTCTACCTATGTAAGCCTTCTTGTTATGAAGCATCCCAGGCAAAAATTTCACATTTTCACATTTTTCGACCCATGGGCAACAAATTATCATTTTACCCTTTTCACTCAGAGAATCTACCCCTAGACCCTCAAAGGATCCCTGGAGCCTTTCGCGTAGTCCAAATGGTGTAATTTCAGATCCTATGCATCCCTGAGGCTCCTTGTTCTAAGGAACTCATCACAGATCAGACACTGCTTGAGAACGGTAACAACCAATTTCTCAATC
>JAOXJP010229062.1:0-11013 GCA_025762735.1 Platanus orientalis | reverse complement strand
ATTTTGATGCTAATCTATAATACTTATAAATGTAGGAACCTTGAAAAAACTTTTAATCCTATATATAAGTATAAAAGTATCTATATCTATACTAATATATTAAGACAAACGGGTTTCTACAGTAGATTCTATTTGGCTTATTCTCAATTTTTGTTATTTTTTTAAAATTACAACTTACTTTTTTCCCCTTTTAACCTTTTTTTTAAGATTTTTACACACACATGAGGTAGCTGATCGAACGTTCTAGCTGCAGCATCGAGCCTTGTGTATGCCAAAGCTCTTACATCAAAGCAAAAGGGGTAAAAGCTACAATGCCCCGCAGCCCTCTATGCTTCTAACACGTAGATAGTCCAATGTTCTTCCGTTTTTTTTTTTTTTTCAATTTTCTGATTAAAATAAAAATCCTTTGCTTTAGGTATTTCTCCCTCCTTTTTCTCAACAACTTCATTCCTCTCTTCTTACATCATCACTCTTTTTTTTTTCATTGCAACTTTTATTCTCTATCTTACGTCATCATTCTTTAATTTTTTTTCCTTCCTCTCCTCCACGTCATCACATACATTCTCTCTCTCTATGATTTTCTTAATTTAAAAACTTAATTTTCTTTTTCTTTTTTATCCTACAACAAATTTTACTGTATGTTCTAGTAGCATGACCAAAAAGATCACAAAAAGACAAAAGAACCATGTTAAAAGACAAAATACCACCTTTTTGGCTGTGCTACAAAAAGCTAAAGCAAGGTGGCAATTCTTGTCGGCAGGCCAGATTCGTATCGTGTCAATGGTATACGACTATATGGCTCAACCCAAACCCAATTCATTTATTAATCATGTCAAAGTGAATTAACCAACTTTGACCTGCATCATATTTACAATCAACCTTAACCTGCTTTTTTCGTGTTGGGTTCGTGGGCTATATGGTAATAATTTGCGTTAATGGGTCAGATTCATGTCATGTCAAATTTAGGATATATAACTATAAGAGTCAACCCGAACTCATCTAGAAAAAAAAAACAACAGAGAGTAAATATGGGTTTAAAAAAGCTCCATGAAAAATTAAAAGAACACCACATTCGAATATAAGGAATTAATTACTTTTTTTTTTTTGTGAAATCTCATTTTATGTATTTTATGATATGGATTTCTTCTCAATTATTATGATAGTTATGGAATTAGCATTTGGATTTAAGGAATTGATTTCTTTTTTTGGGAAACCTCATTGTTTATTACCTTTATATGACTTTGATATATTTTTCTCAATTATTTTTAAAGTAGTCTTATGATTTTATTAGATTTCACTATTAGCTTCAACAAATACAATTTTAGCTAATCACCTGTGCGAGTATGGGTGAATTCACTAGTATATATTAAAGCAAAAAGGGGTTAAAAGCTACAGTAGCTCAAAGCCTCAAACCCCCTCTGATTTGTGACACGTGGATGTTTCTACATTGTTTTCTTAAATTTCTCTTTTCTTATTTTTTAATTTCTCTCCCTCCCGCAACTCAAACCCCTTTTCTCGACTCTTCATTTAGGGCTTCTCTCTCCTCCCACTCCGGTTACACTCTTCTTCCAGCCTCTAGTTACACTCTTCTCCCTATGCTCTCTATTCATTCTTCCATGCTAAACCAGTCTTCATCACCGGAAAGTGAATCGCAATATCCTCTCTCTCTTGCAATTTCTCTAGGTCTTTGAATGACTGAAACTCAGGATTTAGGGCTTCTAACAAGGACTGCTCAAGAAGGCGTTTGAGCTTGAAATCAATGACTTGACACTCATGGTTGTAACATCTCAGAATTTACAGTTAAGGTATTTCAGGTTTTTTTCCACCCATCTTCTCTATTAGGTGTTCAGGCTTTGCATTTACTTTGCCTTTCATTTGTTATTACAAGTTTTTTTTTTTAAAGATAATTGAAACTCCTAAATTCACTATAATTTCAAAGACTCAATGCCATTGTTAGTGATGACATTTTATTTGGAGTTTTTCTTTTGTTCTTCTTGGAACCCTAAAAATGGTCATTGGTTCTGAATTTTTGTAATTTAAATTCAAAAACAATAAAAAGAAAGTGTGTCAATGCACATAGATTTTCAGGAATCATTGAACAAGAAGGCAATCACTTTACTATCTTTTCCTTTTCTCTAGAAAGCTAATTTTTTGTGTGTTTTATGTTAGGGATAATTTGCTCATATAGTTTTAGACAAGAACATTGAACATTAGTGGGTTTTTTGGGAGGGGTTTGAGAAGATGTTGAGTCTACGTTTGGTTCTTACCTGAACCGAAACCTTTCTATTGGGAATGGTCTGAAAGAATGAATTTGAAGAAAAATAATTCCGAATTTTGTTGTGAATTCATTTGTGGGCTTTGGTTTGTTTTTGGGGATTATTTTATCTTATTTTAATTTCTTTGTCAATGGTTGTTTTTGGATCTGCTGTAAGATGTTTGTCAAAGTGATTTACGATTGTGATTATTAGTATTTTTGCTTTATTTATTTATTTATTATATTGTGGTTCTTCTTCTAAATTTTTTGGTTGGTCTATTTGGATTCTAGGATATATAGCTACATGTAGAGATGTATTGTGGGTTACAATTTTTTTTTTTTTTTTTTGTTGCCTTTATTCATCATCTGTTTTCTTTTTCTGTTCTCTCTTTGATTCTTTTCCCATGCCTTATATTTGTAATTTGTGTACTAAATAGCCTCTCATTTATTCATCTTTCTTTTGGCTCTAAACTCATCTTTTTGTTTGTCCACTGGTTCTTTGAATTATTAGGGCATCAAGGTTTTCAATCTATAATGTTTAAACCAGCACATCATTTAATGTGGTAACAAATGCTTCCATGTAGACATTGTTCAGGATGGGTTTGTGTTGTGTCAAGATAAGGGTATATGAATAGATGGCTTAACCCAAATCTGCCCCATTTATTAATCGAGTCAAAGTGGATCCACCCAACGCACATTTACAATCAACCCTAACCCGCTTATTTTGTGTTTGGTTCATGGGTTATATGGTAATTCATGTTGGCTGGTCAGCTTCATGTCGTGTCAAGCTGAGGGGTCTATGACTATATGAGTCAACTTGAATTCGACCAAGAAAAGCAGTAGAGAGTGAACATGGGTTTAAAGAAGCTCCATGAAAAAGTGAAAGAGCACCTCATTTGAATTTAAGGAATTAATTTTTTTTTTGTGAAGTTTCATTTTAATTATTTATGTATCTTATGACATTGATTTCTTCTTAGATATTATGATGGTTGTGGAATTAGCATTCGAATTTAAGGAATTGATTGTTTTATTTTTTTTGTGAAGCCTCATTATTTATTTATTTATCTTATAACTTTGATTTATTCTTCTCAATTATTTATAAATCAATCTTGTGTTTTTTTAGAGTTCGCTATTTGCTTCAACAAATAAATTTTTAACTAATCACCCGTGCTCTATGCATTCGCTAGTATATATAGAAAGCAAAGGGTCTGACACTATAGTAAATGCCATTTGACGTGTTTACATTTTTTTGAATTTTATTTTTTAAAATTTCAAGGTTCCCTCTCTTCGTTCGTTCCCTTTCTTATTCCCATCTCTTGATCCCCTTCATTTATTTTTTTATTTTTATTTTTTTCAGAACCTTCGTCTCTCTATCAATCAGAACTCCTCTCACTCTTTCTTCTATGAAAAGGCTTTGAGATTTCTAGGGTTTTTCATCTCATCTCTGATTCTTTTGATATCTAATGATTTCTTCTTACTTTTGTTTTGCAGGTGCACAAGGGCATGATTCAAAAGGTTCCCTCGCTCCCATTTTCTAAATGCTGTTTTTTTTTTTTTTTACATTATATATTTTTCAAGTTTCTCTCTCTCTTCTTCTCTGTTCTTTCCCCTTCCATTTTGGATTTGATTTTTCTTTCACAATTTTGGAACTAACCAGGTTTCCCCAATTTAGCATACAAAGGTATGTTGGATTCGTAGAGATGAAAATTCCCCGATCTCGAGCACCCACCCACCTCACACACTTTTGGTTTAGTAGGTATGTGATTTCTTTTAGAAATGCTTTTATTTTCCATGCTTTTGTGATTTTGGTTGGTTGATTTGGTGTTATTGGAATTTTCTTCATTTATTTTGTCGATCTTGTGATTTAAGATGTTAATGTTAGCTGGATTTTATAGGTTTTTTGATAGCGGTAGAGCTAACATTCATGATGTTTTGTTTCTTTTTTACTTTTCATCTTGTGTTACTATTTTTGGAAATGTATTAGAATTGGCTAATTAGTTTTTACAATTTTTAGTGTTTTTCAAAAGAATGGTATGGTCAGGGTTTCATCATATGTTAGTTTTTATGGACCTCTGCATTTGTTGAAGTTGCTGCATTTGATAAGATATAGCTAGAGCCTACACCTCCTCCAACAGGTTCTCATCTACAATGAGATGGATCCACCATCATCATCACCAGTTCCTATGTATGGCAACATATGTTCAAACCCCTCTTTATCGTGCCATCATCAAACACCCTAAAGCCAGCTTAGCTGCGACTAGCTTAGGTAACACCTTTCCAAAGTTGTACACATATCTTAAGCACAAGTTCCTAACGGTGATCTTGGCCATGTCAATCAAAAAAGGCAAATAAGAAACATAGCACCATCAGTTTGAATAATTTAAAGGAAGACGAATCCATCAGCATATCTACAAGTTTTTTCAAATTTTAAGTGCCTACACTTCTACTCTCTCTCTCTCTGCAAGTGACTTTGGGATAGGGATCAGAGAGGGTTTGTCGAAAGAGATAAACCCTGGTGACAATAAAGATAGAAGAGATAGCAATGACATCGTAATCTTTTTTTGTGCTCTTTTTTATTTTTTATTTTTTTAAGCTTTAGGGTATCTGAAATAGAGGAATGGAGTTTTATTAGTTGGTGTAATAGTTCTTATGATTGAGTGGGAATCTAATCTATATTTTTAGATTTTTTCTTTATTTTTCTAGTATTTGAAAATTTTAAAAATTATGTAGTTCATATATAGATTTGATCAAGTGTGTTAAACTTTGTTATCCCTTTCAGAGTTGACTTGATAAATATGGAAGTTTAGGTATTTGTTGGCTCTTTTTATTTGTTACCAAATTGTCATTTTTCTTTTCTTATCCCAACCCCTTCGTGGAAAAGGGTTTGGGAGCCTATTTGTACATATTTAATGGTTTCTCATCATGCTAATGGGAGTTCATTTATTCATGGTTATTTTAATCTGTAGGTGTCATCATGTATTCGTTTCATGGTGAATTTGGCTACACATTCTACATAGAGGATTTCTGTTGGGAAGCAACCAATGAGGGTACAACTAAGGAAGAACAAATCACAACTTCTCTTGGAGGTGATAAAGTGGACTCTCTTTACTTAGACAAGAGCTATTGTAATCCATCATATTCCTTTCCTGCTTGAGAAGTTACTGCTTAGCAAATCTACATTCCACTTACATTTATTGTTGTTGTTGTTATTGTAGTTTGTTGTTGTTGTTTTTATTATTATTATAGATGTTCCTTGATTTCTCTTATGTAGTGATATGATATAATAAATTTAATGCATTCTTGTAGAAAATAAATTTCTTAATAACTGGTGAATCATATATAGGAAACATGAATTTAAAACTTAGCCACATGAACAAATCATGGAATAGATAACACTAAGTAGCTTTAGTGCAAGTTGTTTCGGATGATTGTGTAAATCAAGAAGATAATCCTTTATGTGATCTACGAAACATTAACAAGAATCTAGGTCCCAAGGTCTCCTGGATTTTGTTTAAGGACTTATGTGTCGTGGCTTTGGGTTCATGATTTTCAAGAAGTATATCTTCAACATCAATAATGATTGCTTAGTAAGCTTTGCCTACATTTGTGTTTTGAAATTTAAAAAGTTAGGTTTTGACTTTGTGTTATATGTTTTTCGATTTTATTTTTTGAGGAGAAAAATTGGATTTCATCTTGCCCTCACTTTCTTTGTTGCTTTATATCTTTATTCTCTTATAGATTTTTAAATCATAAACTTCATGATTGCATTTTTTTTTTTTTTGCTCTAATCATTTTCTTTACCTTACATTGGAAGAGTCTTTGAAGGTTCATATTAAGTTGTCATGTGCAATGTGAATTCTTTTAAGAAGGTGACTATCTATTCATTCGCTTTGGCTCCCATTGTTGTTGTATTTTGTTTCTCCATTTTTAATAAAGTTTCAGTTAATTAAAAAAGTGATAGAAATAGGACTTTACTTTAAGGCCACATTTAGCATTGCTTAGATGGAAAATAAGTGATTTTTGGAAGTACATATTTACAAACACTTACTAAATCATCATATGTTTCATAAAATACAAATTATTAAGGGCTTATTGGCAACTCCTAATCAAATTACATTGAAAGAAAGTAGAATTCTAAAAGTAATTTCATAGATTTTAGGGACAATAAACAATTGCAACCCTATAGTCATTCTATTTGCTAACCAACTAGGATCAGGAAACCAATTTTAAATCTAAATCCACTCAAGATAAGTGAATTAAAGACAAAGTAAGAAATGTAATACAATGATTGAATGTCTACTTTTATGGTTCCACAGGCCGATCTATTTCTTTCAAAGGAAGAATATATAGATTAGGGGAGGTTGGTACCCACTTGTTACACACAACAGTGCCAACAGTATGGGTAGCATTATAACTTTCTTACCAGACTGGATGTCATTGGTTATGCCAAAATGATGTGGTTGAGGACTTAAATCCATATCCTTGTTTAAATTAGATTGCATACTATTTAGAAGAATGAGTATGCATCTCTTCAATATGGTGAGATACATCCTAACTAAGTGGTTGGATGGACATTTTGAAGCATGTGGCACATTGGTTTCATTGAGGTTAAAAGGAAGCCATGAGCTTGTTAAGGTTCCACTTCCTAATTGTTCTCATGCTTTAGGGTCAGCCTTTATTGGACAAAAATTTTTATAGATGAGGGTAACAAGATGGATCTCAATATCAATTCTTGCTTTTAGGAAGATACAAGAGACACTACTTACTTATAAAGTGGGGATGCAAACTCTTTTTTATGCCATTGATAGCATCTTTTTATGTTCTTTTACTTATATTTTCTTTCAAATTTGATTAATAAAATGTTAATGTGATTGTTTTTTGTTTGTACAGATCATTGATGGCTTTATGGAGTGAGACCCTTGCATGACTCATTTGTATTTGGAATGAATTTGATATTTGGACAGTTATATTTGTACTATTTTAGGATTTATTTGAACGGTTGTTTAGTTTTTATGTGTTTTGAATTATATGTTTATGTTTGAGATTGGATTTGGATTTGAATTGAATACATGTTTGTTATGAATACATAGGATATATTAATTTGATGAATTTAGATCAATTTGGGTTGGATTGGGTTTGAATGAATACATGTACATACAAGTTTCCAAGAAAATTTATATATCTGATTAATTTGAAACAATTTGAGTTGGTTTTGGGTGACACACAAATTCTATCGCGGAAAGTAATATTAGAAAAAAAAAATTTGTTTTTAGCGACTCAACAATTGAGTGGCGAGAAATTATAAAAATAAAAAAGAAATTAAAATTAAACCTTTTAGCGACACATAAAGAGAGTCATGGAATGTCAATAATAAAATATAAAAAAATTTAAAATTGTCTTTGGTGATGTGTTTTTTTTTTTATTGTCGAAAGTCTGATACCCCTATCTTGTAGGACACAAGTCCAATTTTCACAATGTTGTAGGGGCACCTTTTGGTGACTCAATAGGTGTCGCGGATGAGTAACTTTTAGCAACTAAATTTCTGGAGTCTCCTAAGACTTTCTACCACACACCTATTGCAACATGTTGGACATGCCGTGGTTTGAGTTACTGAAAAGTTTTGGTGACTCATTTTTACACCTTTGGTAACTCTCTTGTGTGTTGCCAAAAGTGTATTTTCTTGTAATGCCACTAAGGATAACCTAAACCACACCTCTCAATGAGATATTAGCTAAGTAGAGCTAAGAAGGAAGCAAGAGAGAGATCTTAAGGGACTATCAAACTTTGAGCTAAGCAATGGAGGATAAAGTTGTTTCACTCTTAGAGGCTTACTTTTAGCAAATGAAATAACACTCTCTTGAATGCTTGAAGTGTTTTCCCTAAAGGGAAACTTTTCCTTTTATAAGAGACAAAATAGTCTCATAATCCTTGGATTGAAATCTTTTCAAATGGGTAAGAAAAATTAGTCATCAATTCAAAAAGGAGTTTTGGTGTGTTAACCAAATCTCCTAGGCGTGACCGGTCATGGGGTTCGTGACCGGTCACAAGGCCCTTTTTCATAGGGTCTTGTCTGAGCACGAGGATGAGACAAGGGTGGGCCCACTACTTAAGTCCATAACCATGTTGTGACCGGTTATGGACTTTGTGACCGGTCATGCAGGGTTAGGACTATGATTGATAATAGAGAAGAGGCCCAACTCTCGGGTCCTCTCATTTTTTGAGTGTGATTGGTCATGGACTGTGTGATTGGTAATAGACAAAGAAAATGCAGTTTTCTCTGTCTGTGAACCCATGGGTTGTCCAATGGCCTTAGGGTGATTCCTACATGTATAAATACACATTTGATCCACTTTACATACAACCTATAATACTACATGCATGTCTTTACCTTTTGGGGTGTTGCAATCAATCTTGAGTCTTTCATATTTTCCCATGGATTAACAAATGATGTCAATGCATCAACAATCTCACCATTTGTCAATTCCATTGCAAAAATCATACTCTTGGCAATTTTCACTAGTCACACTTGCCCATTCCCCTAAAATACATCAAATTGGCAAAAAAGCCCAATCACCTAGACTACATTAAATGCACAATTACCCAATCCCCCAAAATACATGCTAACCACCATCAATACAAGATACATAAAAGAATAAAAAGAATACATTCAATTCTTAAGTATCTTGACATGGTCATCATCACCTGCACACAACACACATACCCTCCTCAAGCCAGTGTGAAGTACATATATTGAAAATATAGAAAATGTGCATGAGAGCGATCATGGGCCAATGTAATGCATTATAAATGTTTTCATTTTAATTTAAGGTAAGAATTTAATTTAGTTTGGTTCAACATGTATGCTCCCCAATAAGCATACAACTCCATCTATACTTAACTGTACTCCCCCATAAGCATAGATGCTCAGTCTATACTCCCCCACAAGTATAGAATGCCACTATAACATACCAACACTTAAGGTAAGCTATTTTCCTCCCCCTTTTCACCATGAATTGGCAAGAACTAGAAAAAATCAAGACATAAAAGCATAAAGTCTAGACAAAAGCAAAAACAAGTCATTATGTCCAAATTAGTTTAGTCCATTTTGTCTAAGGCCATTACACGGTCAAAACAAAAGTAACTAATAGTTACAAAGAAAGACCCTATTGTGTTTTCAAAACAAAAAGGAAAATACTAAACCAAGAGATTCTCAGTCTTCTTCTTCAAATTCTAAGCCATCAGGCTCATGTCTCTTTTCTCCATCCTCATGACCACCATTATTGCGCCCCGAAACCCACACCAAAAGGGCCATGAATTTTAGCATATGACATTAAACATTCATTAATTCATTCTTAACATATAAATTTCATATCAAGTTTTCGCTCATTCTTTTCATTCATATGCAATGGAATTGCATATCATAAATCATAACCATCCATCTTCATAATCAACTTGTAATAAAATTTTCATAATTTCATAGACCTGAAAAATAATCCATAATCATGTCCTGACATTCCCATTCACATAAACTAATAGTCTGACATAAATTAAACCATCATCTAAAAAATCAAATATCAAGCCTAAACCAAAATCCACTAACTTATTACATTCTTTTCAAGTAAACTAAAATAAAATACTGAGCTGAAATAAAATAATGTCTCAATGTCTCATAGCATATATCCAATATTCTAACTCTTTAATCATGCCTGCCAACCGCTATGTAATTATCGCCTCATCATCTGTGGTGCCAAATTTGGGGTGAGCTTGACAAACTCAACGTGTAACAATAAACTAAGGAATAACGGATTAAGACTTTTGCATAAATTAAAATGAAACAAATAGTTGCATAACTTTTAATAATTTACCGAACTGAATAGTTACATACAAAACATATATTGAATTGAAAATATTAAAAGACAAAAACATATAGATGATCTAAACAGAATAAAACAGGTGCATATAACTGAACTGAACAAAACTAAACATGTAAAACAGATACATAAACCAATATAGATAACAGTTATATAAGCCAATACAAATAACAGTTACACCATTTAATCCCCAGTGCAAAGGGCCATATGATTCACTAATTTTATCTCCGGTGAGAAGAGCCACATGATACACAAATTTTATCTCCAGTGCTAAGAGCCACATGATTCACCAATTTTATCTCTGGTGCAAAGAGCCACATGATTCACCAATTTTATCTTCAATGAGAAGAGTCACATGATTCACCATTTATAATCCCTAGTAAAAAGGCCATTCACACCATAAGCCAGGTGTGTTGAGCATCATCAATGTTTCCCCCTTGATGATTAAGGGTGGTTTATAACAAACTATAATAGAACACTATCAACAATAACAAAGAAAAATAACAGTACCAGAACAAAACATATATCATTCTATATCAGAACATAAGCAAACTCATAGCACTTTAGATCATGGATTCTTGATCCTCCTAAGCAACAAAACTATAGAACAATAAGATTTTTAGAATAATCATGAAGAACATATCACATTCAGATCATAAATCAATCATATAAACATATATACTTTTTACAAGATAAGAGAATGGTCTCGGTCTCTATGATCCTATGGAAACAATTATCAAAACTAAAGGTACTTGTGCTTTTAAAACAAAAAATATCTATTTAAAAATCATTGAATTTGGAATTTTAAATCAGATTAAAACTTGTAGAAAAATAATCCTTAACATGTAGAATATGAATCTAAACAATAGAGAACCTCATAATTTACAA